>CM051259.1:69399524-69632024 GCA_027921565.1 Artemia sinica
TAAAAAATATTCTTGACGCCTTTTTTTTAATTTTTGCAAGACACAATCGAGCTTGCCCATATTGTCGATGGTCTAAAAACAAAAAGTGTCTCATAATCTCGTAATTTTGCTAGATGCGAATATAATGTTTCATGTTCTCTACTTGAACAGTTTTTCCTGAATTAAAATCAAGCCATGGCTAATTGGAGACAAGCCAGCTTTGCCTCTCACTCAGACTAATTTTGAATTAAATTCCACTGAATTTTGAATTAAATCAAGTTCGTTGACTCCGAAAAAAGTTGAGAGCCATGCCATGGCCAATTGGAGACAAAACCGAGACAGATAGTCTGAGTAAGAGGCAAAGCTGGTATAAACCTTTTTCACAATTGTATAAAAATGATGTCATTTTCAGAATTGTATAAAAATGATGTCATTTTCACTTGCTGATAGATGGTCTATCATCTATCCATCCTAGGGCAGAACTAAGGTAGATATCCATAGATCTAATGGATGATCGAGATTTTTGGTTTGACAACAAAATAGAAAAATATGTAAAATATTTATGGTGGGGAGGAGGGCTGAAAATGACAAAAAAGTGTACCCAATTTAAAGATAGATAAAAAAAATTTGCTGTCGTTAATAATTATTTTAATTATTTAATTATTTTGAGACGACCCGCCCCCCCCCCCCTCTCCAAAAAAGAAGAAAAGCCGTAGGCTCTTATGCACTTCCAAAAAATGGTCTTGATTTATCTATTACCTTTCCACTCCTCTCATATCTCCAAAACATTCATCCAGTCGCAAAAAATAATAAATTATAGAACAAAAAATATATATGATATGAATAAAATAATAAATATTAGATTGGAATAATGGCCACTCCTTTACACTCTACAACTCCTCATACATTCCGACTTAGGCTTTGCATGTTTGTCTTAATTCTCGGTATATGGTGCATAACATTTACTGTTTAATAAAAAATTAAATTCGGGCTTGTTTAGTACGAACACCGACTTAGCATAGGTTACGCTGCCACCTATTCCTGTTTCCACCAGCCTGGGTATTGAAGTCATAATGGATTAAGCTGTGTTTTGTTTTTTTGTTTAAGCTGGAATTCTTACTATATTTTTTTTTTCTTTATATCATTTTTAATATTGTATGTATTTGGTAAAATATAAATTGATTTGTTTTTTTCCTTTGTAATAAAGGGAAAGAGGTGTGGTTTTTATATTGTTTTTTCTTCAATTTTTGTTTATAATGGATTAAGTTATTTTAGGTTTTTCGTTGAAGCTGAAACTCTTACTATACTTATCTTTTCGTTCATAACCTTTTTGGATTACTATTTATTTAATAAATTTTAAATAAATTGCTTTTTTTCTAATAAAGAGGTAGAAAGGATTGAGATTGATATTTCTTGTTCAGTCTTCTTGTTTCATTTTCATTACTTCCTACTAAATTTTTAATTTGTTTCAGGAAAAGGAGGTTATGCTGAAGATTTTGACCAAGATAAGTTTTTGGAGAAAAGGAAGCGGTCAAAAGATCGTGAGAAAACTAAAAGAAAATCTGAAGAGCGTAGAAAGAGGAGTTCTGAAGACAGACAAAGGAAAAGCTCTGAAGAGAGACCAAGGAAAGGTTCCGAAGACAGACAAAGAAAAAGTTCTGAGGAACGAGAAAAAAGTCCCAGCTTGACCATTAAAAAACCATCTAGAAGAAGCATAAGAAGACGTTCAGAAAGTCATGAAAACGGTAGATCCCTCAGTCGCTCACCTCAGAAACGACGTCGCAGCCCATCGGAGCATCGTCGTAGTCCATCATACCGTCGAAGACGATCCCCACCACGAAGGTCTCCACCAAGACAGTGGCGGAATGATCGCTATTGGAATGGTGGACGTAGAGGAAGGAGTCCAGCTTTCAATCGGAATATGAATGATTGGAGAAGGTCTAGAAGATCTCCAGTGTGGAGGGAGAGACCTACTCGTTATTGGGATGATAGAGATAGGTATGATAGAGACAGTAGAAGACGTAGATCAAGCGAACGCGATTATGATCGAAGACATAGCACAGACAGAGTACGCAAGTCTCCTGAATTGGAGCGTCGTAGAAGGTCGGAATCAAGGCATTCTAAAAGTCGATCTATCACTCCGTCAGAGAAAAAGCGCAAGTACATTGAAAGTTCAAAGAAAAAAAGGCGAGAAACCTCTAGTGAATCTGAAAAATCGGTTGAACGGTCACCGAGCCGTCATAAAGGTCGTCGCAGTCGTAGCAAAAGTGTTCGTAAAGAAAGATCTGCTTCACCAGTTCCTCCTGCTCCTGTTGTTGAGATGACGTATGATAAGTTCGGCTTCCTTGGAAGAAAGCCACCAGTACCCACCGAATCAGAAAAGAAAGAGATATCTGCTAGAGACCGTTCTCGAGAAAAAAGGCGTTCAAGATCCCGAAAAAGGTCTGTGTCACGCCGGAAGTCACCTGAAACGCGAAAGAAAAGCTTAGAACCAAATGTTGATAAACGTAGACGACGAGGCTCCACGCCAGAAGGGCGTAGAAGGAGAAGTCCTTCCAGAGAAAAGGCACGTCGTAGGAGTCGAAGTCGCTCAGTAACTCCACCTAGGAAAAGAGCGGCTACTCCAGAAAAACCGAAAAAAGCTGAAAGTGTTAAAGAAAGACGTAAAAGGGTTGAAACCGAGACTGAAGAATCATCCGCAGAGTCGAGTGCAGAAGAAGTAAGAAAGAAGAAGAAGAAGAAGGCTAAGGCGAAAAAGAAGAAATCTCGAAAGGGAGCATCTAGCTCGGAAAGTAGTCAGGAGGTGGATTCGGATTCCGCAGAGAGCGACTCTGGTGCTGAAGAAAGGAAGAAGAAAAAAAAGAGCAAGAAGAAGAAGAGTAAGAAATAGAAGAGGAGTAAAGAGATTTTTTTTTTATTTTGAATTTGGGTGATTACAAACAATTACAAATTTTGTACCCTATCCAATTTAACCTGTAGGCTTTTTGTATAATGTGAGTTTCATGGATTAAAATTACAGGCTGTTTCTATTGTGTAATTGTTTTGAATAGTCTTACTATCAGTTAAGCTCATTAATGTCCGTCTTTTAAATTTGTCCACATTAAACTCACAAATGACCGTAAAGAGACTGTAAAACTCACCGTAAAGAGTAATATTTTTATATGGAAAAAAGAGGCGATGAAGAAAGAAGAAGAAGAAAAAGAGTTAAAGGTAGAAGAAGAATAAAGATTTTTGAATTTGGGTAATTTACAAACAAAATACAATTTTTTTTTCCGATCAAATTTAATTTGTAGGCTTTTTGTATGATGTGAGTTTCATGAAATAGAATTACAGGTAAGGCCATGTCCAGGGGGGGGGGGGTGCCGAGTTTGACCCCCCCCCCCCCCGCCAAAAGAAAAAACAATTGTCGGACTTGTAAAAAATGAACATAAACAAGTTGTGATGCATTTCGTAATTTTGTTGTGCCCCCCCCCCCGGACAAAATCTTGAATACGCCCTGGATTACAGGCTGTTTTTCTTGGGTAATCTATTTGATTAGTCCTACTACCGGATAGACTCATGGAAAGTTCTTTTAAATTTGTTTGCTGTAAACTCAAGAATCTAGTAATTTTTTTAGATAAAAAATAGACTTGACGAATGATTTTAACTTCTTATATAAAATGTGAAAGGATTTTGGTCATAACAATTTACTGAACGAAGCTTAAACATTAATTGTTTATATTTAAATTTTAAACATATAGAGTTGTCAATCCTTGGAATTTTGTCTTGTGGTTTGGATCTTGTAGCCCGGCTGGTTTGTGAAGTTTAGAAAAGGCGTGTGTTTCATCTACTTTTATGCTATTTTGCTACTAAATGGCATGCATGACAGCTAACATTTTTATGGAAATACTTCAGCAGTAGAAGAGTTGAAAAATTGAATTTTTACCTTTTTAAATTGTATTTTTGGTTTTGTACGGTTTAATGCATATCTAATTTCATTAGAACAAAGTTTGACTTTTGGTGGAATGTACTGTGTTCAGGCCAGGACCCTATTCAGGGTTACATGGTTACTGTCTAACCAGATTTTTGCATCCCTTTGTTCAACACGGGTCATTAATACACTACCTCTTTCACGTAATTTTTCCCTTTAATTTGGAGACTGCTTTCAAGGTTGTTTAGCATTGGTGGTAGGTGTGTTGTAATATGAATCTCGGATTCCATAAGCTTCAAAACAGATTTAAAACGCTTTGGATCTCAAGTTCATTACGTTATGAGATGAGGACAGGTCTTGCTTTGGGCTTTCTACGCACGGTAACCCCGCTTGTTGGTTTATTAGGAAGACGGTCACTGCCTATCTTTAACTTCGAAGTCCGGTAGCTTTTTTCAAGCTCATCACAGTAAGCCTTTCGAAGAATAGAAGTCTTCTCAAGGGATGCGATTTTACTCGCTTGTCAAGAAGAGTGGTTTTTCAACTCCATAATTTCAGCGTTCATGCAGTCAAGCTTCTTCGAAAGTTTAGACTGGGGCCGGAAGATTGTGTCCAATTTTAAATTCAGACTTACTGTAAAGGTATCAAAGCTTGTTTGTGTCATAGCTGACATCATTCGTTGTAATAAATAATTGCCTTGATCCATTTTTATTAATTTAGAACTCCATTTGGTTCATGTCTCTCTTAGTCAGTTAAAACAGCGCTATCTATCAAAACTTTTTTTCAATATATGGCACTACAACGAAGAGCTGTAAGATTTCTGCTTTAACCGAGGAAACAGGCTCCGTCAAATGGGACGGAAAACGGTTGTATGGGCTTCATTTCTGGAAAAATTGCGAAACGAAGGAGACAATTAGAGACGATTTTTGATAAAAAAAAAAAAAAATATATATATATATATAATTTCTTAACATGGCTTAGATCAGAAAGAGGGAAAGTGTCTAGCTAAGGTTCTAAAATTGTTTATTTTGGGTTTTGACTCGTACAAAAAAGATTTGATGAGAATAGCTAATAAACTTGTCCAGACATTTTTTGAAAAAAGGGCAAGTCTAGACTGCTTTTCCTGCTTCCTTTTTTCGTCCCATTTTTCTAGAAATCATTAAATGTATCATATTAAAATATATGTTTTAGCATTATTTTTTTTATGCACAAATATAATCTAAATGCACTTACATATGGGTTATGCGGGTGCATTTTCCCATTTAGCCCTCCAATCAGGTCAAGATACCCTTTTTATTCTTTTACATTAAAAAAAGACTTAAAAATTTGAATAAAACAGATCTAAACACACTTAAATATGCCTTGTGCATGTCGATGCAAAAGCCACGATGCTTGAAAAAACTTTTGGACTGTAGCACCGAAAACTTCTGTTTAGGAAGCAAATTTGGGTGATTGTAGCACTCTAGCAACTGAACGTGGTGGCGATCCTGGTTTGGTGAAATGGCGAAAGACAAACGCGTTTTCTCTACAACAACAGCAGCACATAACTGCACGAAAGTACTATTTTAGCGCAATTTCGTCATGCGTAACATTCTGTACGTTTATATGTCTTGGTTTAATATAATTTAAACAATTGTTATGAAAATCGTTGATTTTAAAAGGTTATTTTCTTTATTATCTGAGGCTCGTACTCGGGTATGGAAAAAGTCAGTAGCAGAATAAGACGGAACTCCAAAAGCTGCGAAATATGCCAAACAAATTTCAAAATCTGCCAACAAATTTTACTAGGCCATGAAAAACTGCAAAGTAGCATCGCTAACGCACTTTTTTCTCGGCGGCTCGTACTATTTCAAAAAGAAGGCTGCAAAAGCTACCTATTTTAAAGGGTGTTTTACAAGAAGCGATTCTCAATCGTCTGTACTAAAGACCTGGTGAGAATTTCAAAATATCTTAGGGATGATACATCTAAGACTTTCCGCTGCGTATTTAGAATAGCACAATTTCGATTCAGCTCTGGTTTTCTTTCACTTTCACTTAAAGCTTCCCAGGAGTCGCGTATCCTATGTGTTTTTATAGTAAGCTTCATAAAAGGAAGTTATGCCGTAGCTGTGAAGGTAGAACCAGCACTAGGACCCTTATGCTAATTTCAGGGGCATCCCGAGGGGGGGGGCTCCCAACTTTTTTGTTATTTAGTAAAATTTCGCCAAAGGCGAAAATTTGCAAAATCGGCCAAAATTTAGGAAAATTCTTGATTTCTGCTTAAAATTCGGCATAAATCAAGTAGCGATTTGGTAAAATTTATGAAGATCGTCCCTCCAATAAAATGAGCCTCAGGACGCCCCTGGCTAAGTTTTATAGTAAGCTAAGGGGACCTTTCGGGTCTTATCCGTCCTGTATTTTACCTTAATTTCAAGCATAAGTATCAAAACCCAACAAAAAAACAAGAACGTTGTACGGGCCATTTAGAAAGGCTACGGCAACCTTGTCTGATATTTCGGTAAAAGGCTCCTTAATGAAACAGAAGTTTATTCTGAGGTTTGCTTAGTTAATTTGTTACTCAGTGATTGGCTCAATCTTTACATCTCGATAACGACAAAACATAGATAAAAAGAAGGCCTGACTTAAGAATTCCAAGTAGATATAAAGCTAGCTAATTTATAAGTGGATGCCATGAATAAAAATGCCGAGGATCTGGAAAATGCGGCTAGACGGCATAATAGTAAGATATTGTACTGGCATTTTAATAAATTGAGAGGGAGTAGTCAATCCGGACTTGGCCCAGTTAAAGATAGGAACGGGGCCACAATTAGCGATAAGGAAAGAATTAAAGAGAGATGGGCAGAACATTTTGAGAATTTGCTAAACCGAGATGGAGTTGCAGGAAAAGATATAGAGGAAAATGAAAAAGTTTGTGATACCTTGGATGTGAAGGAAGATTTGTTTTATGAGGAAGAATTAGTGATAGTACTAAAAGGAATAAAAAATAATAAGGCTCCAGGTGCTGATAGTGTGGTAAATTAGTTTCTTAAATATGGGGGCTCTGAGGTTAGAAATAAGTTACTGAAAATTATGAATAGGATTTTTGAAAAAGGGGAAGTACCTAAAGATTTTAAGAAAACCTTAATAAGAGTGAGTGTCGTAATTATCGAGGCATTAGTCTGGTCTCTGTAGGTAGCAAATTAATTAGTAATATGATGCTTTTTAGTTGTTAGTAGTAGTAGTAGCTAATTTATAACTTTATTGGTGAGTATATTCAAATAATCAGTAACTAATTTTCTTTCAGGAAAGAAAATTGAAAGACCAAGTTGTCTGTTACAAGCCTCCGTCGTAACATAGTTGTCACGTTTATTAAGTAACCAACTCTACTAACATGACCAAAACTTTCCGACATGCTCAGAACAAAAGGGGAAACTTGTCAGTTTTAAATTTCACAGAAACCCAAAAGTGTCATATGGAGTCTATTACACTTTTCTTCTTACGTATTCAAACTGGTGTTTATTTAAATGATATTGAAATAATATGATATGATGGATTTTCCCTATTGAGCTGTTATTTGTACATCATGGAAAGACACTGAGGTCTTCGAAAACAATTAAATCGTCTGTCAAGATTCAAATTTAACTTTACTCAAAACTAATTACCGAAGTTTCACAACTACGCGGATTAGCTAAAAGATAAAAAGAACAGAATCTGAATTTCAGAGAGGGAAGAATAATGAATTTTCTTTGAATAATTTTACTGGAAAACACAAAATTCTTCAAGCAAATAATTTTGTCAGGGACAAATAAAACGAAACAGATCAAACATCAGAAGACAATACTGCATTCTGTTTAGTACTTCCCTGGTTTACACTCAGTTTGGATCTTTACTAAAGTACAATAGTCAGCGCTTTTCCAAAAGGATTAGAAAAGAGGAAGTATTCATCTTCAACGTTTCTGCCACTGCCCTTCAGCTACGTTTCAAACAGCCGCAAACACAATGAAATTAACTGCACAACCACTAGACGCAAAGAGACAAATCTTGCATACATTAACACACAAAAATGGACGGTTAAACACTACTCAGAAATATCCTCGAAATAATAAAGAGAAGAGAAGATTAGGCAACACATACAATTCACTATGCTAGGAACTACCTTCGAATTACCAATAGCTGTGAACAAGTAACAATATTCTGTGTCGACACTTTTTAGCAATTCAAAAGTAAACACGACTTGGTGGACTAGAAAAACATCATGTTGCGTGTAAGTTGGTATTTAGGGCTATATTTAGCTTACAAGTGTAATTTTGATGATAGATCGAGCATAGTGAATATTAGCAGCACATTTTATTTCAAATTAAAATGATAGAAGCTAGGAAAATCAAGTTTATTTTCTGCATACAGAACCTGATAAAAGACACAAAGAAACAGTAGAATTTAAAAATTCGTAGGAACAAATTTATGTTAATGTAAAAATTTCAAACCAGGCGTTCGCCTTTTAATGTTTCCCTTTCTGCAGCACACGTGAGAAATACAATAAAACAAACATATTTTTCTTGAATCCTGGTTTACATCAAGTAAATTTAGGGAGATAGAGAGAAAGATAGGGGGGGGGGAGGTACCACCTCCAGATTACCACGAGTACTTATAAAGCTGTTGCTCTTTACTGACAACCAATATTTATAAAATTATGCATCGGTACTATACAAAATTATTTCAATTGTTTTTTTAACATATTGTAAAACAAGTATTCTGTTGCTAAAAATTTTTTCACTTTCATAGAGCACATTGAATTAATTTTTAGGAATAATTTAAGTATGAAAGGTTAATTTTAGCCTTAGATTAACATGGCATATTTTCAGTGTTTTTAATCTTTGATTTAACCTGTTAGAGTACTTTCCTTCGACGTCCTGAACACTTTAGTTCATCTTATATAAAGAAAATAAAACTGGCAAATAAATTCCTACTTGTGATTCTTTAAAGTATGGGCTATGAAAGAATATGTTCCTTGTGTAACGTCTTATGATGTGGTAAGCCTATGGGAATAATTCGTACTAATTGGACAGCAAAGTTACGCTTTGGATTCATTAGCCTCCTCCAATCACCAGTCACAACGATGTTGCTTCAATTTATTTTAGACTGACCTAAACTCACTAAAAAAGGGTATATTTTCCTATTCTCGCATGTTTACTCTATTTTTCATTAAATCTGAAGAACAATTTAAAGCAAATTGCAAAAATTTAGTTTGATAGAAAGACTGAATTTCAGATATCTAGCGATGGAAAAGTTTTGGGCTTAAATTAAAAAAAAAAAACAAATTACTTGACTGCAGAGAAAAAGCAGGTCAAAACTTTAACAAGGAGCATAAACCTAAAAAAAATTTCAGGTGAGATATTGCCATTTCAGCAATATATGCTAAAATAACTACTTTATCATCAGTGTAATATCCAGGGGCCCATCACTATAATTCGAAATGAAACTAAATAAAACTTCAGAATAGAAAGCATACTAAACTTAATAACACAAGACTTTCTAACTTGCCCAAGCCTTCAGTTGAAAATTTCTTTTTATCTCTCTCTCTAAAAGCATAAACCTTCCAAATTATTTACATTAAGCACCTGGTGAATCAATATTATAATGTATATCAGGTAACGACAAGTAATATAAAGAAGAAACAATCAATAATGTGTTTTTTTAATCCCACCTCCTCTCCTCTCGGTGACATAAGAATCTTTTTCACTTAATTTCAAACTTTAATGTCACCTACACTAATTTAAAAACATCTTTTATTTTTTAATTTGGGTAGCCAAACATAATTGATGAAGACAAGGTACACTACTATAAGTTTCACAACCACAAAAAAGTACTATTCCCGGTTTTGCAGGGTGCCCTTCTGCCATAGGGCACCCCTTTCACCGGGGAAATGCAATAATGTTTTTAAGGCCAAACCGAAATATTTTGAAAAAAACAAAGGGAATTTTTCGAAAGGACAACCGCCTCTCTTAAAAAACACCATTTTTGATCGTTTCTTCTTTATGTTATGGAAGGCCAATGTGGTTTAAAAATTTTCTTTATTAACAAATACCAAAGTGTTCATTCAACTGGAAAACACACAAAATATTTGTAGAACTTTAGTTATGTAGAACTGGCCATTATGCTATTTGATAATACTTTCAACATTACTAACTGCTAATACTTTCAACCGTCTTACATGTGTTTTTTCTCATTCTACACTCGCTGAATCTAAAGTCTAATATAATTTCTCTGTCGATGTCACATTTTATAGCCCTAACCTTCGAAAGGAGTTTATTTGTCATAGAACCATCGCTATGAGTACATTGGCCATGACCATTGGCCATTAGTACAGTCACTACCCTCGAAAACTACCAACTACCCCTCTCAGGTCAATTGTTTTCACTGGAAAGGGCTCTTCTCTTAAAATAAGTTGTATAATCGATTTAAATATACACATCGCATAGCTCTTTCGATTTTTCAATCCAAAACACTCGCAAACATGATTTGATAATACATCAGTCAGATATGTGCAATTAACAGGCCAGTTTCTTATCAAATTTGTAACTTGGAGGTTCCCTTTCAAGGCGTATTAGCATTAGTTTATAAGACAATGAAAGTGGAGCACCAAACAAAGATTCCACATTAGAGCCTGCCATTACACTTAATGATAAATCTTGAAGTTTAAGAATCGCGTTCTTTGAAGCTTTACAATCCAAACAGTCTTCTTTAAGCTCCAGAAGATACTTCATATGAAAGCTTCCATACTTTAAGGCATCAAATGGATATAAATCTTTCCCAAAAATTGGTTCAGCAGCATTGCGATATTCGTACATCTTGGGTTTACCCTAAACGAAAAGATATGGGGAATATTAAAGAAATTCACATTTTAAATCAGAGGCAACGCTATAACGTTGCCTATAGTAAAGGCCATACGGCTCCAATGTTTTATAATATAGTAAGGAACAAAATTTCAATATACAATTTTTCAAACCCATTGCAATTTCTTATTATTCGTCGGGTGAGAAAAGAAGCACAAGAACTAGTCAAAACCTTTGCCATTAACTACATGAACTTGTCCTACGTAATGACCGTTTCAACCATACTGAGAATCGATCGAAAAAAGGAATATGAATATTTGCCACTTCGACAAGTTTACCTCGGAATGGAAAAAAAACTTGTTTTTTATTTCCTTCTTTTCTTATTTGGACTAGACTAAGTGACTTTTGAGGAACAAACACGCCAATATAAGGCATTACTTTTTCTGTAGCTGGGATGCTCAATTTAATACTATTGGATACTCATCAAAAATGTCACTTTCCCGTGGAAAGATCTTCACTGAAAAGTTTGTTTTTTTAGTACATTTACTTAGGTACGGTTAGGCTTAATAAAACAAACTTAAAACATTCGTGATCTTTCCTTCGAAAAAAGAGCAGCATTCCATGTTTTGTAGATAGGGACTCGAAACCTCTACTGGAGAGTGTTCTTATACAATAATAATAATACTTTTATTTTCCCTCAGGATACACTATGAGCTTCACCCTTTAAAGCTTCCGTTATATTCCTTTAAAGCTTCACCCTAATACTTAGCTCTTGTAGTAGCAGTGGAATTAATAGTAGTAGCCTTAACTTTAGTAGCAGTAGTAATAACAGTAGCAGTATTATTAGTAGTAGCAGTAGCATTAGGATGCAAATATTGTCTTTCGGCTAGTTGAACATCCCCCACAGCAAGCAATGAAAGTTTCAAGTTCACACACAAAACTGTTCCTAAGATATTGCTGATATGCCCTTTTGACAACCCGCATAAAACGTCTTAAACTCTAAACTGTAATGTGCCCCCCCCCCCCTTTAATAATAATACTTTTATTTCCCCTCAGGATACACTATGAGTAGTACATTCAATAAATATAAAATATAAAGACACAACTTACAATTAACAAGACCAGAACTACCGATTAATACAACCATCTACGTCAATCGGTTAACATTGGTTAGATTTCTTAAAAAAAAAAAAACGGGAATAAATTTCTATATTCAAGATGATTTCGAGTAGTAATAATATAGTAAGTAAGTAAGTAATGAAGTTTATTTGTAACCCGCAATATAAAATAAATCTGGAGTAAAAAAAGAAAAAAAACAAATAATATAATCCACAAGGAAATGATAAGGAATATATTTATTGAACCGATATATTGAACCTACTGGTGTAATTTCCTTTAAGATCACTTGACTTTTGGGGATGTTTTTCCCCTTTTTCGAAGATTAGGTACATTTTCTCTGGCTCACAGCTTTTGAATAGTAACATTAAACTTAAATTTAATTAAACTTAATTTAATATATACTGAATCAGCTCAAAAAACAGAGTCAACTGAGTCCACTGCTCAGTAGGGGCCTCTCCCAAACCACTCAGCACATCCCTAGGCGGAGGAAAGGGAAAGCCTTACATATATGTAGAGTACCTCCATACGAGTTGTGGAATGAAGGAGGATCTGGTCCCTGAGGGTCCTAAACAGAAACTGGGGTACCCTCACCTGGGGGCCGTAAATACAGACAGAGGAAGAAAAAGGCCCCTCGAATGTACACTCATCAGAGCTCACCGGTGCGTGGACACGTCCCTTGAGTTACAAACCTCCCAGCCATAAGATAAATAGCATGGTGACGCAGAACACCATCATGGGAGGATCTGCTATAGAAAGACATCTGCGGCGGGGCGTAATGGAAAACAACCTCTGCAAAGGCTTACCTCGATCCTGTCGGGGTACCATAATGCTGGGAATTTTGAAGTCAACTTTATTTCGACTTGAGGATTGGCGCCCCTCGAGGATATTATAGCCTAGTAAAGGACGCAGCATTTGCACAGGATTCTGATTAATGGATAATATTTCTGGGCTTGATCTGCTTTGGAGGGCGTTTTGGGCTTAAAAACCTGTTCCTAGCTGATTTTTCTACTATGGGTTTCTTTCCACAATAGCACTGCCTAAGTAAAGATCGATGTAGGCACAATTTTTTTTGTTTTTTACCAAGGCACTTTGTATAGAAGGAATTTTTGTAAAAGCTTCAAAAAGGGGTCATTTGAATTGAAACTGAAAGCGCTAGTGCCCTAATTAATAGTCATATGCCCCCCTCACAAGTCGTATTTTCACTTCGTATGGAATGAGCTGTCGTAGAAAATTCAAAAGGGGTCCTACGATTCAAAGTTTATAGGGCTAGTGCCCTTTAAAAAGTCGAAAGTAACTTGAGGGAATCTGTGAGGCATACAAGGTTTTTATAGTAAGGGTCGTCCTATAAACTTCGGAGAGGGCTCTTTGGATTGTTAATCAGAAGTTCTAGTGCACTTTTTAAGAGCTGAAGTGATTGGAGGGCAGACACCCTCCTCCCTCACACACAAGTCGTATTTTCCTAAAATGTATCTGATAGAAATTTTGAAATATACATTTGTTCGAAAACAGTCCAAAGATCGAAATAGTCCAAAGAGTGAATTTTCCGGTGGGAATGTTCATGGGGGAGAATAAACCAGGGAGGGGGGAGGGGTGTACGCCTAGACCTGGCATCAACATAAAATGAAACACGGTTAAAAATCAGTAAAAAAAATAAATAAAGACGTTTGATACCGAAAAACTTTATAATGTATAGCTTACCTTTGAAAGTTTATTCGTCTTTGATAGTCAAGAATCCAAAATATGTTAATTTTTATTTAACTTAAATGATTAAGCAACGCTTATTTATTTTTATGTTTAAAGGTCTGAACATTGAAAAAATATTGCTTTATACACAAAAAAAAATTCTGGGGTGCTATCCAGGGGAAAATGGGTGGGAATTATTTGGAAGGAGGAATTTTCCGGGGAGAATGTTCCACGGGGGGGGGGTGACAAACCGTGGTTTAGGTAAATATCAAGGAGGCACACTTGTGCCTCTATAAAGAGGCGACCCACCACAATGTTAAGCGATTTCAGGTCCTAGAGGTCGCAGAGAGACGGCGGTAATCGCATTTTGTAGCCCAAGCTCAAACTAAGAAACTTGCAAAATTTCATCCTCCTCCGACTTTAACTTCATGGGGTAAACTGGGCCGGAAGTTTGGACCCTCCCACCACAGCTCCCCTTTAACGTTGTCCGATTGGGCTGAAATTTAGAAGTTAAGCTTTCCTGGGGCCTGGGAGCTTATCCTCGAAATTTCAGCTCAATCCGATCACTCCTTCCCTGTTTTCAAAAAACCAAATATAGCCACTTAAAATTCATTTCTTTTTTTTTTCTTAGCCACGCCTACAGGCCACAGTTGGCAACGGATCCGGTTGAATGAGGACTCATTTGAAGCAGAATTGGACCTGTTAGGGCCTTTTGATATTTTCAGACCGAAAAAATTATCCCCCGAATTTACATTTACGAAAAACCTTGTTTTCCTATATTAGCCCATGTTAATTTTTCCGACCACAACCCCCCTTTAACGTTGTCTGATCGGGCTGAAATTTGGAGGATAATCTTTCCTGGGGCCTGGGAGCTTATCCTCGAAATTTCAGCTCAATCTGATCACTCCTTCCCTGTTTTCCAAAAACCAAATATCAAGTTTTTTGGGAATTTGCTTGCGTCGAAAATAGCTTCCATATACTAAAAAACAATTACTGTTGTGTCTGTATAGTCTAGCGGTTACATTCCAGACTTTCAGGCGGAAAACTCGGGTTCGATTCACCATCAGAGCAATTTTTTTAATACTGAATTCAAACTTTAAAAAGAAACCCAGTTTCTTTTTTAAATTATTTGAAAAAAAAATACGTTTTCTAAAGAGTTAAAGAGGCTGAGTTACAAGGAGCAATAATAAGTAATAAACTGTACAAAAACGTGCAGAAATTATTTGAAAAAAACTACGTTTTCTAAAGAGTTAAAGAGGCTGAGTTACAAGGTCGAACCTTAAAACGTACAGGGATTAGGAGGCACAGTTGGGGGGCTGCCGCCCCCCAAACCCCCCGCTTTCGCAGCCTTTAAATAAAAAAAAAAGTTTTTTAAACTGAAAGTAAGGAGCGACATTAAATCTTAAAACGAACAGAAATTATTCCGTATATGAAAGAGGCTGTGCCCTCCTCAACGCCTCGCTCTTTACGCTAAAGTTTGACTTTCTCACAACTCTTTTTTTAAACAATAAAAACTTTAGCGTAAAGAGCGAGGCGTTGAGGAGGGCACAGCCTCTTTCATATACGGAATAATTTCTGTTCGTTTTAAGATTTAATGTCGCTCCTTACTTTCAGTTTAAAAAACTTTTTTTTTATTTAAAGGCTGCGAAAGCGGGGGGTTTGGGGGGCGGCAGCCCCCCAACTGTGCCTCCTAATCCCTGTACGTTTTAAGGTTCGACCTTGTAACTCAGCCTCTTTAACTCTTTAGAAAACGTAGTTTTTTTCAAATAATCAGTAAAAAAAACAGTAAAATCTCAGCTAAAACATTTAATACCGAAAAACTTGATAAGGTGTAGCTTAGCTTTGAAAGTTTATTCGGCTTTGATAGTCAAGGATTCAAAATCCTTGCCTTGACTATCAAAAACAAATAAATTTTCAAAGCTAAGCTACACCTTATCCTGTTTTTTGGCACCAAACGTTTAAGCTGATTTTTTTGCTCATATTTATCCCCCCGGCGTGCCCCCCCCCCGTGGAACATTCCCCCTAGAAAATCCCCCCGTGGCAAATCCCCCATCTCACATAATTCCTATCCCTTTTTCCCCTGGATAATACCCCCCCCAGGAATTTTTAGTGCGTAATACAATATCTTATCAATGTTCAGACCTTCAATCGCGGAAATAAATAAGCATAGCTTAATTATTTAAGTTGATATAAAATTAATACATTTTGGATCCTTGACTATCAAAGACAAATAAACTTTCAAAGGTAAGCTATGCTTTATTAAAATTTTGGTACCAAGCTGATTTTTCAACCATGTTTCATTTTATGTTGATAACGGGTCTAGGTTTATTCTCCCTCAGCATATTCTCCCTCCCACGGCGTATTTCCCATCAGAAAATTTACTCGCGGAAAATACCTCCTCCTGGATGATTCCCACCCAATTCCCCCTTGATTATAACCCCCAGAATTTTCTTGGTTTGTAAGCGTAGCTTAATTATTTAAGTTGGTTAAAAATCAATACATTTTAGATCCTTGACTATAAAAGGCAAAAGAACTTTCAAAGGTAAGCTATACTTTATCAATTTTTTCGGTAGCAAATATTTTTAGCTGATCTTTCAACCATGTTTCATTTTATGTTGATGCCGTGTCTAGATGTATCCTCCCCCGGCGTATTACCCTCTGTACAGAATTCACCGCGGAAAATCCCTCCTCCTGCATAATTTCTACCCATTCCCCCCTTGGATAATACATCCAGAAATTTTGGTGTGTAATGCAATATTTTATCATATGCTCCGACTATCATTCGTGAAAATAAATGAGTGTAACTTAATTGTTTAAATTGATTTAAAATTAATACATTTTGGATGTATTTGAAAGCAAGGCTATCTATCAAGGCTATCAAGGCTATAAATATATTACAATGAGGCTAGTGATGCTAGAAATATATTACTATCAGGGATACAAAATGTATTAATTTTCATTCAACTTAAATAATTAAGTTACACTTTTTCATTTTCAGGATTGAAGGTCGGTAACCAAAAACTTAATTTTCAAATAACCGTCGCAAATACTTAAAAAATGTATTGTCAAATGAATACAATCTGATATAGGTCTGTAAAAGAAGGTAATTACTAACTATTTATGTGATTATTTACTAACGTACTAACTAATAATTAGTTCTAATTTCTTTTCATCTTATTCTTATGAGGATACTTAGGCACTTGTAAAACATAAACTAAGATTACCCCTTACCTTCTTTTTCAATGTAAGAAAAAGAGATTCCGGCAGTTTTCCAGAAAAACCCAAGTTAAAACTTATCCGAAATGATTTCTTTGTGACAGAACGATCATAAATGAAGATCAACCTGCTTTAATTTAAAGCGAGTTCACGAACTTGATCCAGTTTTCTCTGTATGTTACAGCTCAATTTGAAATGTTCACTGAATTGGCGTTGTCTATTATAATAACTGAATGCTTTATGCTTGATAGAGGAAGAGAGGCTTGGACAAGAATTATTTCAGCGCTTGATCACATGAAAATAAGAGGAATGTTAAAAAAGTCGAGAAAGTAACACCTTGTCTGTGAAGGAAGATTTTTGTTAGGAAGAATTAGTGATAGTACTATAAGGATAAACAAATAATAAACCCCATATGCTGATAGTGCGTTGAATGAGCCTTTTAAATATGATGGCTGTGAGGCTAGAAATACATTACTGAAGATTGCGAATATAATTTTTGGAAAAGTAGAAGTACTTAGTGGTTTTAGCAACCTAACCTCTGTATAAGAAAGGTAATAAAAGTGAGTGTGGTAATTATAAAACCATTAGCCTGGATTCTTTAGGTTTCAAATTACTTAGTATGATTATACTTTTAGAATTAGAGATGCTGTAGACAAAGTTTAAAAAAAAGAACTGTGAAGTTTTACTACGGGCAGAGGGTGCGTTGACCAAATCTTTAATGTTAGGTTAATACTTGAGAAGTGTCTCAGTCATCAAAAACTATTAGTCCTCAGTTTTATAGATTATTAAATAGAGAAAAACAACAAATTTTTTCAACTGAAAGTAAGGAGGAACTTTAAAACTTAGGACGAAAAGGACTTATTACATTTATGTGGGGGTTTGCTCCTCCTCAACACCTCAATCTTTACGAAGCTTTTGAAAAAAAGCTTCCTGTTGTTCTAATTAAACGAAAATTGTTCTTAGGAATCGTTCTCAAAGAATTGGGAAAGAATTCAAACTTGTAAGACTAGAATTAAAACTAAGACATTTGAAAGCAAACAGTTCGTGGATAGTAAGGAGCGACCCGGCTCAATAGTAACCGAAACTCTAAAAAACTGAATTTTTATACCAATAGACTTATCAAAAGGATTGGCTTATTATGCTGATTTCAAAAATATAAGTTTAATTAACTTCAGTGTCATCCATCAAAGACTACGAGCCTGAGAAAATTATGCCTGATTTTCAAACAAGGGAGAAATATCCCCTAAAATTCTTAGAATCTTAATGAAAATCATACTATCAGATCTGGCGTATCAGAGAACCCTGCTGTATAGGTTTCAAGCTCCTATCTTCAAAAATGTGGAATTTGTATTTTTGCCAGAAGAACGGTCACAGATGCGTGTTTATTTGTTGTTTTTTTTTCAGGGGTGATCGTACCAACCCATTAGTCCTAGAGTATCGGGAGAGGGCTCATTTAAAAGAAAATTAAAAGTTCTAGTTCTTTTTTACAGTGACAAAATATTGAAGGGCAACTAGGCCCCATCCCACGCGCATTTTTTCTCAAAATCATCTGATCAAAATTTTGAGATAGCCATTTTGTTCAGCATAGTTGAAAGGCCGAATAAATATGCCTTTGGAGATAGCATGAGCCCCATAGCCCCTGGGAAAAGGTCTTTAAGTTGAAAAATTTTCCCATTGCTTACATATAGTATTTGTTATTGGGAAGTATGCCTACATTTTTTCGATGGGGAAGGGGTGAATTTCTGCTGGTGGAATTATCCACAGGAAGGGAATTTTCCAGGGGTTGAATTTTTAAGAAGAAATTCGCCAGAATTCCCATACGATGTTCTTCTTACGCTTTGCTTTATCCTTGCCGAGTCAATTTTACGCGTGGAGATGTTAAGGGTAATTGTCCGGGGTAGATTTCACTAGGATTGAGTTATCTTGTAGGGAATAAATCCTTGAGGAGGAGGTATTTTCCCTTGGATGTCTAGCCAGATTTCCTGGCATTATTTAGAAAACGATCATAAACTAAATAACTGAAAGTAAGGAGCAACATTAGAACTTAAAACGAACAAAAATTATTATGTAAATGAGGGGGTTTGCCCCTCCCCAACACCTCACACTCTAAGTTAAAGTTTGAATTATGTCCCAATTCTTTAAGAACGACTCCTGAAACACAACATTTGTTTAATTAGAACAATAAGAAGATTTTTCTCAAAAGTACTAAACAAATTTAGCGTAAAGAGTGAGATGTTGAGGAGGAGAAAACCCCCTCATGTATTTAATAGTTTCTGTTAGTTTTAAGTTTTAATGTTGTTATTTACTTTCAGTTGAAAAAAAACCTGCTTTTTTTATTTAATCATCATAATAAACCGATTCTTTTGATATACCTGTTGGTATCAAAATTCCGTTTTTTAGAGTTTCGGTTACTGTTGAGCCGGGTTGCTCCTTACTTACACTTCATTATCACAAACTGTTTGATAAACAAGCGTTCGATTCAGCTGATAGAATAGTTTTAGCAAAGTTCTTATGCTTGCACGGTATACCAGACAAATATATTAAAGTGATTAACGCCATGTACGACAATAACATTGCTGCGGTTAAGGTAAGAAATGAGGTTAGTAGCTGATTTTGTATCAAATCAGGAGTTCAGCCGGGTTGTGTTCTGTCCTCATTTATATGGATTATTTTGATGGACTTTGTCTTAAGGAGCACAGGAAAGGCAATGGGAGAATATGGAATCAAATAGAGAAGAAAACCTTCTCTGGATTTAGATTACGCCAATGATTTAAGCATTTTACACAAAAAAATTGAGTAAAATGAATGAACTTTTAAGGTTTTACGAGTTTCGGGTGCTAGAATATGTTTGAAAATTCACGTTAAGAAGACTAAGTCGCTAAAGCTAAGGATAAATGAAGATGAAAAGGTGACGTTGGGTAGCGAAAAGATCAATCAAGTGGAGAGTTTCACTTACCTTGGTAGTATTATTAGTAAAGATGGTGGGTGCAGCGAGCATGTACAAAGTAGAATAGCCATGGCCCAGGGTTTTTTTTCGCTGTCGAAAAAGGTTTGGAAGAATAAGAAGATAAGTCGGCGAACCAAGATTAGAAAATTAAAAGCAACAGGGGTGACAGTGGTCAAATATGGTTCTGAAGTATCGACACTTCGAAAAACAGATGAAGATTTGCTAGATATTTACCAGTGAAATTGCCTACAGATTGTTCTGGGTACCTGGCTGACTGACCTTATTTCAAACAGTAGGTTTTATGAAAAGTGTGGTTCAAGACCGTTTTCTAGGGCTATAATCAGAAAAAGGTTGATATGGTTGGGGTACGTTCTGCGGATGGAAGATGGCCGAATATTGTCCTTTTTTCGTCCTCGGCTGGGATGGGAGTACATCGAAAGGAAAAATTTAAGGCAAATGGGAACTTCCTGGGGGGGGGGGGTGTAAAGAGGGGAACTTTGAATAGACTGGGACGGAAGAGAAGCTTGCGTAACTCAGTCGGCCTCAGGTGGCTTGGTACTGCGGTGAGTAGTTAGTAGCAGTAGCAATAAGGATTATCATTATTTCTTTTTTTTAAATTTTTGGTTATTATGGCGCAGACTCACTTCTTACTTACAGTTTATTACCATGAAATTTTTGATTTGAAATTTTGTCAGATGAATGTTGAAAAATCACCAATCTTCTGCTCAAGAATTTTTGTTATTAAACTGTTCAATCTAGTCCAATAATTGTGGGATTTTCTAATGAAAACATTTAAATGTTGAGGGTTCAGTCAAGTCAGGCTCTGAAAAGTCAACGAAGTATATAATTCGAAGATTGAAAGTCGGTACAAAAGCAGGTTTTGTGCAGTGTTTTAGGTTTTTCGACCATGCCGAGTGGTTAGCGCTCTAGACTTGAAATCCTGAAGTCAGGGGTTCGACTCCTTGTTATTTGGTTTGGAACGGGGGTCAATGGTGTGACGCTGTAAGCTCAGCCAGACTCGACCCAGCTCTAAATGGGTACCTGGAGAAATCTGGGGCAAAAACACGGGAGGTGTCGGATGATTTGCCCCCAACCACGCACTGCACTCCCGGCTGAAGGCATTGAATCAGGAGATCGGTACCTGCGCAACGCATACCTTTGGTCAGCATGGGAAAAAGTTTTTTTTTTAGACCATGACAAGACTCAGAACCTCAAAAGTACTAAAAGGCTTGAACGTCTTGAAACTGGAAGGGTTTACTTAGCGAAACTTCGAGTTAAAACCTCAAAACTCGGAAACTAATAAAAAGTAGAGATTATTGAAATGGGAGCGGTTATGTTTTCGAAATCTAAAAATTATGTCTTACCAAAATCTTAAAATTATCAGTCATGAAAGTCAGAGTTGCCAATATGTTGTCAAACTATGAAATTAAGTCGAAGAATTGTGAACTATCGTAAAAAATGAAAGTAAAAGGAGTGAGAAGCTTGAAATTATTTAATATTTTTGAAATGAGATGGCTTTATGTTTTCAAATTGTAAAGGTAAGTCGAAAAATTGTTTTATTTTAATTATTAATACTCTCTAAATGTGAAGCTCTTAGCCTAGTAAACCTAAGAATCTTGATGCGTAAAAGGTTTCGCTATCAAAATCTGAAAATTATAAGTTGCGGACGTTTGAAAATGTGGAATTTGTTAAGATTCCTGGAATCTGTTGCGTCTGTGAAATTATGTCGGAGAACTTTGCACTTTTGAAAAAAGTATAGATTGTTGAAATCTACAGTTTATTAATCAAAATCTGAAAAATAGATGTTTAAGAAGGGTGAAATGTAAAATTATTTGAGACTCTTGAAATAGAAAGATGGTATGTTTTCAAACTGTATAGGTAAGTTGAGGAATTTTTGAATTTCAATTCTTGAAACGGGAAGGTTTTCAATTAACAGTGGTATGGACAGAGGTGAAACACCTTTGTCTATATTTATAGATATTAGCAAAGCATTCGATACAGTTGATTTTCAAACTCTACTAAGTCGGATGGAGTCGTTAGGTGTCCGTGGAAAGTGCTTAAAGTGGTTTGAAAGTTATCTTACAGGGAGATCCCTCAAAGTAATTTTGAATGATGTGGGCTCAACAGTATTTCCAGTGACGTGTGGGGTACCACAAGGATCAGTGTTAGGTCCGCTGCTTTACCTCATCTATGTTGATCTCATGCGTCTTTATTTGAAAGATGCGTGTCTTATCTCTTTCGCTGATGATACCGTTTTAACTGTGCTTGCCTCATCTGTGAAAGACCTGGTGAGAAAAGCGAATCTCGCATTGGAAAGGCTGGAGATTTTCACTTCATTAAGTCTATTGTGTGTAAATGTTCGCAAGACATTTTTAATTACGTTTTGTAGAGTTGGTACACCATTGGATGTGTCTGGCCAGGTAACTTTATGTGGTAATCTAGTTCAGCAAGTTGATCATCTCCGCTACCTTAGTTTTTATCTTGATTGCCATCTGGCATGGAAGTGTCACAGTGACGCAGTTTCATCTAAAATTACCTGTGGGGTAGGAATACTTCGACGTCTACAGAACTTTCTCCCTCAAAGAATACTTTTAACTATATATTATTCGTTGGTTTATCCATATATCTCCTGCGGTTTCCTCCTATGGAGCAGTAACTTCTTATGAAACTATAGAAGAGTACTAGTTCTACAAAATAAAGCTGTCCAGGATGTACATGACACATGTGCTTGTTTTAGGTCCCCGAAGCTCCTTAATGTAGGTCAGATAAGAGATTACCAAGCTGCAGTATCTGTGTTTCAGTGCAAGAATGGTTTTACCCCTGATGTTTTTAAGAACTTTTACCAAATTAAGAGTGACCTGCATAATTATGGAACTGGGCAAAGTGATAATATAGTTGTTGATTTGCGTTGTGGTACCAGGTCTTCATTTTCAATGAAACACCTGACCTGGGTCCATCAGTATGGAATGAGATACGATTGAGCATTAGAGCGGCGGAACACTTTCCTCAATTTAAAATGAATTTAAAAGATTATTTTTGGGGGGAATATGTTACATTTTTTTATGGCTGGTAGGTTGGGTAGGGGAGGAAGAGGAGCTGGAGAGGTAAGGGTGGGTAGGGGATAACGTAAGGTTGGAAGGGCAGGGTGGGGAAGGGGAGAGGGAGTTGAGTATTAAGAGTGATGGTGAATGGATTTGTTATCATTATTTTTCTTTTATTTTTTATTTATCTATTATTATTTTTAATCCAGTTATTTATTTATTTATCTATTTTAGATAAATAGGTTATAGTTTATCTATTTTGGGTTTATTTATAATAGTTTTAATTAAATAGTTGATGTTTATGTAAATAGTTGAGTTAATAGGTAAGTAGTTACGTGGACTTTCGCGCGATCGCAAACCTTCATAGGTTTTCTCCAGCATGAAAGTGTTGTTTAATTTATTTATTTGTTTGTGAATGTGGATTAATAAACTTATGATTAATAAAAAAAAAAAAAAAAAAAAAAAAGATTGTTACCGAAACCTGAAAATTCAAATTCATAGAAGTGTGAAAATATAACTGGCGTTAATATTTCCGGACTTGACTGGCTTTGTGTTGGCAAACTGAAATTAAGTAGAAAAACTACGGGCTTTTGAAAAAAAAGGTTTTTAAAATATAATAGTTTATTAATCCAAATCTGAAAAATTAAAATCTTGCAAGTAAAAATGTAAAACTTGTTAATATTTTTGAATTGGTAAGTTCTTTATGTTGTTAAACTGTGAAGGTTAGTTGAGGAATTGTTGAATTTCCATTTTTGTGGTTCTTTAAATTTTAAATGTTTAGTTACCGAAACCTTAAAATACAAGCCCTGATAATTGTGAAAATTTGAAACTTGACAAGAACTCTATAATTTTCTGTTTTAGTGCTGTTAATTCGTTAAATTAAGTTGAAAGGTTGTGGACTTTTGAAAAAGAAACAAAAGATACTTAAAATATGAATGAATCTCAAAATTAATATTATTAGAAATTTCGAAATGTGAAATTTATCAAGATCCCTAAAATGGGAAGGGTTGATTGCCAAAAAAACAAATAATGTTTTTAACCCTAAAATTAAAAAACAAGAAGAAATTCGTGAAACTTGAAGAATTTACTCTTTAAAATCTTGAAATTGAAAGACTTCAAGCTAGGAAACTGTAAAAGAAAGCTGTGTATCTTCATTAATATAGCCTTTGCCTGTGACTAGCATGCAAAAAAAGCTCAAGGAGTGCTAAATACTCTTTCCAAAACATTTTAATACTTATTTTATTGTTACAAGAATGAATGTTTACAAAAGTAGGAAAGCTAGATAGTATATTTTACAAAAATAAGTTAATCAATTTCACACATTTACTAGGCAGAAGAAAAACTTCAGCAATCTGGTTGGTAAACTGTGCTCCAAGTTACTAACCGAAAAAATCTAGACGAAAAACTTTCAACCCATCAACTGGGAACTATGCTACATATACTTTAACCGAAAGCTGCTCAGCAAATATACACTTACCATTTGCTTTGCATCTAAATCAATCTATCTATCTGGCAAAATTTGTCTACAGAGAATTCGGTGACTATACTCCAAAAATCGTAATCCACGGAACATGCACACAGAATACTAGCCCGCAAAAAATATGTACATGAAATGAACAAAGAATATAAAACAATCTAAATGGGTATCTGGAGAGGGGAGAAGCAAGAAGGGAGGGTGTGCGAGAACACAGGATGACTGCGCCCCCAAGCCCCCTACTGCATTTCCTGTTCACATCGTTCGATAACGATCACGTTCGTTCATGATCGTTCACATCACTATTCTTGCCTAAAGTATTTTTCTATATATTACGTGTAGCCATACGGAATTGCATGCAAACTCTCAAAACACGTACTGGGACAGAACCGTCAATTTATGTTTTCTAAGAAACCTCTGATACTGTTCAAAACAAATTCACCTAGATCAAGATCCTGCTCACTTAAGACACTCGTTTTTGGTTTTATGTTGTTTTGTTTTATATAATTTATGCTGCGACGCTGTCTATAGAGTCCTGCCAACCAAGCCATTATGTATCGAATAGTATCTTGTCCCGTTTGTCCAAGGAAGAATAGTAAAAATCAGTGAGTGTCACTGGAAGTCTCCTTAAAAATATTGTACTCAATCCCGCAACATTGATTGTATTCTGACATTATACCAGTTGTGCGCGCACTTAATTTGGGAAGTTCCGGGGTCCTTCTTGCATATGGAAGCCTGCTTCTGCATTAAGTCGTGATATAGCACCGGAATCTGGAAGATGAAACTTTATTTACCACTTAGCTTCAAGATTAATGCTTAAAAATAAAATTAAATAGGGCTGCAGAGTAGTTGCCCTATAGAGCCTATTAGTCCGTTTCATAAAAAAAGTCTTTTACAAACATGTTTTATTAGTTTAAAGATATGGGGCTGACAATAGTGGCATTAACATTCAAATCTTTTCATTTTTCGGAGGCAGAGGAGACACTGACATATTCTAATCATTTATTCTGATCATTTTTATCGTCTCTGATCATTTCTGATCGTCTCTGATCAAAAGGTTTCTGATCATTTTTATCGTCTGTTTGAAAGACTGATACTAAGAGCCTGGTTAAATTTGACGAAATCACCAGAATTTGCAAAGGTTGGGAGTGATTTACTTAAAAAAAAACTTTTTTGGCATGCTGACCAAATGGTCTGCGTTGCGCAGGTACCGACCTCCTGATTCGATGCCTACGTCTGGGAGTCCAATGTGTCGTTGGGGGCAAATCATCCGACACTCCCCGTGTTTTTTCTTCAGATTCTCCGGGTACCCATTTAGAGCTGGGTCTTTCAAACAGACCCAGCGTACCGGATACCCGTACCTGGTTAAATTTGACGAAATCACCAGAATTTGCAAAGGTTGGGAGTGATTTACTTAAAAAAAAACTTTTTTGGCATGCTGACCAAATGGTCTGCGTTGCGCAGGTACCGACCTCCTGATTCGATGCCTACGTCTGGGAGTCCAATGTGTCGTTGGGGGCAAATCATCCGACACTCCCCGTGTTTTTTCTTCAGATTCTCCGGGTACCCATTTAGAGCTGGGTCAACTCTGGCTGAGCTTGCAGAGTTGTACCGTTGACCTCCGTTACAAACCAAATCACCAGCGACCCCAGGACTCGAACCCCTGACCTCAGGATTTCAAGTCCGGAGCGCCAACCACTCAGCTAGAACGGCTCAAGTGATTCACGGCTCAAGTAAACAAACTCATTTTAATAAAAGATCAAACGTATTACACATGAGAAAAGAGGGATAAAAGAGAATGAAGTCCATCCCCATACACATCCCTTCTGTCTGCCATTGTGAGAATATAGACAAACCATGCCCAATTCCCCCAAAAAACGTTTGCCAATAAACAGCTTAAGAATAAATGTTCATTACATATTATAATTGCTACCAACTTATGTTTTACTAAATTGTGTCTTCGTTGCACATCTAAGATATACCTAACTACTTCCAATATCCACATTTAGCATTTTTGATTTTGAACTGAAAGATTTTCTACATAAAAGGCGAGGGAGGGGGGACAAAAATTTATTGTGAGACAGCATGAAAGAGAAAATGAGAGAGTAAGGGAGTTTGGGAGGAAAGCAGAAAAAAGGAGACAGAAAATTACTATTTACGGGTGAATTTTGTTTAACAGGGAAAAAATTTAAACAATATTTTGTAAGAAAATTTGTCTTTGTAAAGAGATAACTATTGGTGTTATTTTGAATAATAACACAAATTATTAAGAAAGGGAGGCCTCTAATATTTTGAATGTCTTCGCATACAACCATTGCTGTACAATGGTCCTCGAATAAAACAACAAAAAAACACAAGAATATTACATGTCTCAGTATCTGATGGATTTCCTAATGTCTACTAATGGCAACTCGCAGCAGTCTTTTTCAAACAGATATTTTAAAAACTTTTTAGCAAAAAAAACTCAGAGAAAAGTACAGAACTACATTAATCTACATTTTCTTTAGAGAAAAGTATAGAACTAAATTACAATGAGACATCAATTTAGCCTTAGAACAAATAACTCACAGACAGGTATTAAGATGAGTTCTTTATTCCTTCAAAACCCAGAACTTATGTTTTACTGGGAACATTTTTTTCAACCGTGTGTTTATATCTGTTCTAACTTCAATTAAAGAAAATAAAAATCATTAAATTAACCAAGATTACTGAAAAAGTGCAAATGTAGGTTTAATCTAATATACTTACTCCTGAAACTTATAGTAATTTCTGATTTGTTAACTTTACTAAAAAAAAAGCTTGAAATTTATATGTATTCAGTAAAATCCAAACAATGTTGCGGTGTTTAGAAGACATAAATCTGAGCTTTTAGTATTAGTGTTAGTTTGTTCTAAGTTTGGCTGTAATTAATTGCAATAACTTTTTTCACAAAACAAGATTTTCCGTAGAATTCGGCTTAATGGTAGCGGACCCCAATCCTATGGAGCAGCTACGAGTCCCTTTTGGTATGTAGTTTATAAGGCAAATCACTATACAGAACTTGTAATCTCTTTTTAGCGGCCGTAGCCATGTGTTTAAACGGCGAACTCATAAAAACTGGTCATATAAACTGTGTTTATATGACCTAATGTTAACACGATTTTCGCACACCCTTTTTCTTGTATGTAAACATATGGGTTCCGGTTCCCAATCCATTAACCTGATTCTAACCCCACGCAACGATTTCAAGGCATTATTTTCCGGGGTTCTAGGCGTCTACCACCCTCCCCCGGAAAATTATCCCCCGAGGAAAGTAGGGCTTTCCAAATTATAGAATTTAATTTGAGTTTTGTTTTCTTTTCCGTAGGGGGATGGGATTTTGGTTCTTGTGTATTATACGCCACTCACTCAAGTTTACACTGTGTAAAACTCGGGAACAAACCGGTTTCTTCATTAGTTTCTTTCAGCTTAGCGTGAGACAAGACAAGTGACAGCATAGATGGGAAATATATAATTTCGGCTATATATTTGAACACAAAGGGGGGGGGGAAGTATTTAGACAGTTTGAAGTCGAGCCTTTATTCTTTTTTTTTTATTCCAATATTCACGGCTCCAGGTACTTAAATTCTTGAAGGTTAAGAGACAAAATATGTGAATTTCGTCTTTTGTTATCTTTTTCTTAAAAATTATTTATATTTTAAGATACCGAATAAGGATGCTCACATTTAAAACAAATTGAGAGAGAGAAGTTGATTTTTAATTAAAGACCAATATTCACATAAAAATCATACCAAACAGACCTACCACGTGAAAATCTATACAGATTTGTCTGAGGTAGGACTCAATATTTTACTCACATGCTACATATATATTGAAATAAAAAAAAAGAAAAAAAAGAAGTTTAAATGTGAATTTAGACAAACTTCTTTTCCTCCTAATTGTAATTAATGAACTTTTTAAGCCAATGGACCAGTAACATTCAGTGATCCGGAAGTTATTACATTTTTTTCTGTATATATCTAGTTTGTGTTAATTATAATCCTTTAGCATTTCTGCTGATGATGAAGACCTACTGTGTCTTCGAAATATTAAGAACTTTTGTATTTGTTTTGGTAACGAACTGTAAGTAAGGAGCAATCCGGCTCAATAGTAATCGAAACTCTAAAAAACGGAATTTTGATATCAATACGTACATCAAAAGAAGAAGAAAGATCATGGATGCGTGTTTATTTGTTGTTGTTTTTTTCCAGGGGTGATCGTAACGACCCAGTGGTCCTAAAAAATTACGAGAGGGCTCATTCGAACGAAAACTAAAAGTTCTGGTGCCCTTTTTAAGTGACAAAATATGGAAGGCGCCTAGGCCCCTTCCCACGCTCATTTTTTTCCCAAAGTCACCCGATCAAAAGTTCGAGATAGCCATGATCAAAATTTCGAGATAGCCATTTTGTTCAGCATGGTTGAAAAATATAATAAATATGTCTTTGAGGATGACTTAATCCCCCCCAGTCTCTGGGGCAAGGGCTGCAAGTTATGAACTTTGTCCAATGTTTACATATAGTATTGGTTATTGGGAAGTATACAGACGATTCCAGGGGGATTTTTTCTGCTAGGGGGGGGGAGGGTGTCGGGGATTACGTGGGATGGTCTTTCCATGGAGGAAGTTTTCATGGGGGAAAAGATGTTCTTACGAAGGGTGTGTCGGATTTCCCAGCATTATTTAAAAAAAACGATCAGAAATTAAAGAAAAAAAAAACAGGTTTTCAACTGAAAAACTTTTCAACATCAAAACTTAAAACGAACAGAAACTATTACGTATATATAATTGGGTTCATCTCCTAGTTAATACCTCGCTCTTTATGCTAAAGTTTTTTTAAGTACTTTCATAAGAGCTATTTATTCTAATTAAGGGCTTTTGTAATTAAGGGGTCATTCTTTAAAAATTCGAATTTTAGCGTAAAGGGCGAGGTTTTGACTAGGGGGCGAACCCCCTAATATACGGAATAAAAACGTTCGTAAATAAATTAAACAACTTTCGAAAAAGCCAATTAGCCAAAAAAGTAAAATTAATATGCAAATTTCGTTTTAATTATTCATGAACGGTGAACCAAAATCAAAACCTGCATTAATTCAAAAACGTTCAGAAATTAAATTAAAAAATAGTTTTTTTTAACTGAAAGTAAGGAGCAACATTAACAGTGTCTCTTTAGTGCAGCGGTCGAGACTCCTGAATGTCAGGCGGAAAACCCGGGTTCGATTCACCGTTAGAGGAGCAACATTAAAACTTAAACCGAACAGACATTTTTCCGTATATGAAACGGGATGTCCCCTCCTCAACGCCTCGCTCTTTACGCTAAAGTTTGACTCTTTCTCACAAACTCTATTTTTTAAAACAATAAAAAAAAACTTTCGCGTAAAGAGCGAGGCATTGATGGGGGACAGCCCCTTTCATATACGGAATACTTTCTGTTCGTTTAAAGTTTTAATATCGCTCCTTACCTTCAGTTAAATTTTTTTTTTTATTTAATCACTGTCTAATAAAGGACTTATTATTATTATTATTATTCATTTATTGCCCGTCAAAAAAAGGTACAAAAGGTACAGTAGACGGAGTAATCACTAAAGAAAACAAAAAAGAAAAAAAAAGAAGAAAAAGAAGGACACAAACACACATTGAAAATTCAGACACATGACAAAAGAAAACTCTTCATTACATTAATACGAACAGTGACATTACATTAATATAAAAAAAAACTATTGTGAACAAATTGTTGACCATGGATGATTAAACTTACTTTGAAAACGGGATAGAGATTTATTAATGCTAATATTAGGGTCAGCTAGCTTATACAAATGAATAATTTTACGGTTTCTTGTCCAAGGGGGCAAATGTAGAAGATATTTAGCAAATCTGAAGAAGATTGATCGTAGGTGCTTTTTATCTGTAACTGTAAAGAATCTCCAGAAAGGAGCAATGTAAAGCAGATGAGGAAGGGCTGTGGCGTTGTAAATGGATGCTAGAATATAACGGTTGAAACGTAGTTTGCTTTTTACGATTACAGCGTAAGAAATGCTAATTTTACGCTCAACGTGAGAAATCAGCAAACGACGTGTGTGGCCTATAGATGTGCCAATTGGGAGGCCCAGGTATGTAATATGGTCTGAGGGTTTAACAAGAGAACCGTCCATATTTATAAGAGAAGTAGAGGGATTTCGCCAATTGAAAAGGATTACTTCGGATTTCTCAGGATTAAAAGACAGACCGATTTTTGAATATTCATCTTTGAGGATTTTGAAATTCTGCTCAATGCGCTGGATCGTACGGCTGAGATTCAGGATGTCATCAGCATAACAAATAAGAGACATATCGATTCTCCCAAGAATGTATGAAGGAAGACACTTTGCCTGCACTTCCAGGACACTATTATTGAACAGGGTTGGGGAAGTGATAGCTCCCTGTCTAGTCCCTTTCTTAACGAGGATGGGGTACTGAAGATTCACAAGCATATTCGAGGGAATCGAAGAGTTTGGCCTCACACGAGAATTAATGCAATTATATAGGGAAGGATGAAGAGCCGACTGCAGGGAAAAACGGGATGGAAGTTTTAAACGCACTTTTAGATTCCTATATAAATCCCTGAGAACACGGACAACTGATGGGTTTACGCCTCGCCTTGCCATATGAAGAAGCATGGACGAATGAATTAAGGAATCGAACGCACGTCTAACGTCATGTCCGGCGAGGATCATACTTTCTCCCGAAAATTCAGCGTCGGCGAGGGCAGTAAAAACTGCTGTAAGAGCATGAGAACAGCCAAGATTAGCCTGAAAACCGAACTGATATGGGGGAACGTAACATTTCTGTCTTAACTCATCAAGAAAAAGAAGCTCGAAAAGTTTGCATGTCGTAGTAGATACGGTGATGGGACGGAAAGAGGAACATTGCAGCTCAGATTTCCCTTTTTTGGGAATCGGAGACAGATCACCAATGCAGAACGAGGATGGAACAATACCTGTAACAAATATCATTTGCATGAGAAGGCTGAGGTGACGCACCAATAGATAACTTCCATTAATGATGTGTAGAGTGCTCACCTTATCTATCCCGCAAGACGCTTTCTTTTTAAGTTGGGAAATGGCTTTTATAACAGCGTCACAAGTAACAACAAAATCAAGGTCAGGAGATTCATCAATGAATTTGCAGAGCTCGTCACAAAATTGTGACTGTAAAACAGGATCAGGCTCAGAAAATTCATTTGAAAAATGGGATATCCAATCGGACAAAGGAATGTCATTCGGGTCTGGCAAATTGGAGGAGATAGTACGAGGTAATAGCTTCCACAGAAGATCAGGTGAATTCCTGACCTTCTCGGAATAAAGTGTCTGCATTTTAGATCGATGAAGGGCAAGTTCCTTAGCAAAACATTTTTTTGACACTTTTCTCAGTTCATTGATTATTCCTTGACGGGGGCATAGGCAATCTCTCCATAATTTGTACCGAAATTTAGCACGGTCACAAGCTTCAGACAGCACTAGATTTCCTGACCACCCGGGAACTTGGGTACCAACACGTATTTTTTTAAGAGGAACTGCCCTTTTTTCAGCACACAAAAGTGCATGGCAGATTTCTGCGGAGTATATATCAAGAGTTAATCTAACCTCATTAATGTCTTTATTAGAAGACTTTTGCAGAAGATGAAATGGAACCCGGATCTTGTTTAGGATACTATCTGAAATTTCAATGTACTGAGATGTGTCAATTTTATTCCAATCGCGAGAAGTATACCACTTGTGCCGGCGAACAGTATAAGCCTGTAACACTGGAATATGAGAAGCTTCTCGTTTGAAACTAGAAGCAATAGGAAGATGGTCTGAAACTTGAAATTTGGAAACTACCTCAACACAAGGTATAGCCTATCAAGGTTATATGACACAACATGGTCGAGGTTAGATGTGCAAGAGGAAAAATGAATGTAAGTAAACTGAGCAGATTTCTGTTTCCCTATTAAAACTCTTATTCGTTTCGTCAAAGAAAGGCAGTGTGGTCTGGAAAATTTTATAACTATAAATTCCGCAACATTCCGTTTACAATTAGAAGAAGTATTTTGTGCCAACTTAACTAAGAATTATAAATTTAGCAATGTTTTGTTTACAATTTGAAGAAGAAGATTGTGCCAACCCTATTAAGAATTCAAAATAAATTTAAGCAGGATTATATCTAGTTTGTGTTAATTATAATACTTTAGCATTTCTGCTGATGATGAAGACCGACCTTGGATTTGTTTTTCACTGTCTAATAAAGGCTTATCCCTATTGAAAATCTTATTCGTTTCGTCAAAGAAAGGCAGTTTGGTCTGTGAACAGTGGCGGATCCATGGGGGCGCGCCCTCCTAGCGTAGTGTAATTTACTTAATTAATCCAAGTTTGCGTTAATTAAACTTGCTCCTAACGCAAGTTTATCGGATCAACCTATTTTGCGCCCCCCCCCCTAATTTTTTTTGATCGGATCAACCTTTTTTGCGGCCCTCTAAAAAAATCCTGGATCTGCCCCTGTCAGTGAAACAAATTCAATAATAAAATAAAAGAAAATGGTGTCGCAAGAAAGCTACTTGAGTCTCAGACAGTCAGGAACACGTCTTTTTTTCTATCTTCAAAATATTCCAGGGTTTCATTGAACACGGTGGTAATTAAAAATGAACTGTTACTAAGTGAAGCAGAATTATGATTTTCATTTTAACAGAACCGCAACTAATCCTTGCAATCTCAGAGCTACCATGACTTCTGGAGGAGGTTTCCCTTCTTTTTTCAAAATAACGGCATTTTCTCAGGCTCGTAGCTTTATATGGGTAACATTAAATAATCAAATTATTCTGCACGAAATCTAAAGCACGGCTGACAGTGAGTAAATAAGCTCTTTAAAATAATATTAAGAAATTTCGGGGGGGGGGGGGGGGGCCAGGCCCCCTGTACTCCCCGTAAACAAGGCACTGCCTAATCTGTCCGTAAGCTCTTATTCCCATTTTCTGATTAGAACTCTAACTTTTCAGGTTAGTCTGTTCAGGTTAGTCTGTTCAACAACTCACTGCAAAAACTTAAGGCTAATTATCATCTGTAAAATGCTTTTTTTTCGAAAGGGGGAGTGGGTATCAAATCTCCTAACCCCACTCCACCGCAATTTCCCTGGATGCGGCTTTGTGCGCAGATTTGAATATGAAATAAAATGATGGTCAATATGAAAAAAAAACTTACTAATTGTCGCCTTGATTCATTAAAAACTTGTATGCCTCTTTCACCACGACTAACTTCCTCAGGTCCTGCCTCCTTTTAAAATGGAGCATTTTTTCTATCAATACTTTTGGCCAATCAACAAAACAACACAAAATAAAACCTGGAGGAAATCCATCGTTAGATTCCATTACTTCATCTAGTCTTACTGTTTGGATATAACTGAAATATTTAAATCTATAACCAAAACTCTTGTCTTTTAAGGAATATTTAATTAGCGATGAAAAATGACGGCTAATGAATAGTAGCGTGACACAATTAATTAGACAATCTTATCTTGCCTATTATGAAAATATTTAGGTGATTGAGCATTAGTATAATTAATTCTGAAACGTACGTTTCCGTAGATTTAGTAAATTTGCATTACTCTCAGAAGATTTTCTGATATTTCCTGCAACTGGAAGATTCACTTCCTTTCAACACTAATGACCGCAGATCAGTCACAAACTTCGGAACAATACAGCCTAGATTGTTTCAATAATTCTATATTGAGGTTTTAATTGGTCCTGAAATTCTAAGTGAGGTGTCATGACATGGCCTGAAGTTTCAAAACAGATCAGCTTAAAAAAAATAATGCATGTTAATCTCGTCAGGAATACAAACAACCACATTTTGAGTCTTCAGAGTGAGAACACCTTATTGGATTTTGAAGCCTGTTTTGGACTTGTATTTGCAAGTGCTTGAACCTGAATTAATTCAGTAACCGTAGCTAACTCAGTTGTTACGGGTCAACTTGACCTAGATTCAGAGTGAGAATACCTTTTTAGATTTTGAAATCTCATTAGTTCAGTGGTTTGAATTCGACTTCAGTAACCGTGGCTATTTCATAATATTATTCGTTTTTTTTTCGCTGTCAAACGTTTTTCCGTTTTATCATCCTTAGCCAATTTGGGGTACTTGTTAATAATACGGAAAACATTTAAGAATTACGCTTAGGTTAGTTCTCGGAAAACCGGTATCATAGCTAACAAAACAAGTGATGGGTGATACAATGCATTCGACTTAGACTGAATGCATTGGACTTGTATAATTTGGGCTATATATTTGCAAATTACGGAGGTGGAAGTTAGGTTAGGGAGGGGCGCTGAACAAATGCTTTACCTCCCCCTACCTAATGTGTAAATATATAGCTCAAATTATATTATTATATAAACTAAAGGTTGTATGTAGGTTATATTTCATTATTATATCAAATTTTATTATTATACAAAATTAAAGGTTATATTTCATTAGGACTAATCTAACTTCTTACTAACAGGTACCCAATTTGGTTTCAGGCCATAACTCCTTGCGAGCAATCAAGGATGTTTCAAATTATTATCTAAAGCTCTGGACAGACAGCCTTTTTCAGGCTAAAATGAATATTTTCAGTTCTGGAATATTCCATGCCATCTAGTCCAGTAAATCTGCGGAAAAAATCGACGATCTGAGACAAAATTGCAATATAAATGATTTTTACAGCATTTTGTAGAGAAAAAATTCTGTACAACAAACCAAAAGTCCCGAAGAATCCCCTTGGCGGAACAGGGGGAAAGGGGAAAACACGAAAATCCACGACTGGTAGTTTTTGATGCTGATAATGGCATTCCTGATGCTCTTGGGTCCAAGAAGTTCGAATATTTTTATTGCTGTGTAATAAGTGGTTCCCCCATTTGATAATAGAGTCCTGGTTGAACTTCCTTGAAGTAATGATGCTAGGGCTGTTTTGAAAATTAAAAAAACTTTTTTTCAGTTTTAATGATTGAATTTTAATTTGATTTTCTTTTATATTGTTTTTTTTCTTCGTTTGTTTTGCTGAGGACGACCCTTGGATATAGGAACGAAATATTCATTTAAATTTGCGTTTCACTGTCTTGTATAAAAATTTCCCTGTTGTTCTACTTATTGATTATGATGGAAAGGCAGTGTGATCTTCGTCGCTATTTACGTCTAGCAGTTGTAAACCTTTAAGTACTCCCGCAGGTTGGACAAGTGCCTTTCTTCTTCTACAACAGAAGCCAACGGGAGAACATTCTTGTGTACAATCTCATCCCGACCATCACCTTCGACGACAAGATCGATGGCATTGACCTACTAAGGCATGCAAGCAATTCACCATGGGTCACACAAAGGCGCTTCGTCGATTGTTTTTCTGCCTATGATCGACTATAATCCCCCCTATCTTTCTTATGTATACACGACCTTACGTTTTATCTCCGATAAAGCACGTAACCACGGAATGTTACCAGTTGTGACTTTCGGCCAACCTTTGGACATGAAAGAGGTCAACATCATCAATGCTGAGCCTGCTGATAGTCCTCTCAAGGCAGCAGTTCCAATGATCGGTGGTCTCCATTGCCATGACAGGTTTGTCACTATATTCTTGTTGGCCATGCTCTTCTTGGTTGCGACATGACGTCCCGTTTGTTTGGGATAGGAAAGCAGGCTGTCTTGCCGTTCCTGAAAAGCAATGAAGAATTTAGGAATAACTGTGAAGTATTCCTTAATCCGCACTCTACTAAGGAAGAAGTCCAGCAAGCCGGTGAAAATCTTTTGCTGTGATTCTACAAGGCTAAGAAAGGGGTGGGTCTAAGTGAAGTGGGGGTTTCTTGAAAAACTGAACAGCTCAAAGACATCAACTTTTGTGAACCCAGAGCGACTTCCACCAACTCCATCAGCTGTGAAATTTCATTTTTATAGTCTTCTATCAGGTAATGGAATGGCGAAATACTGCGTCAGAACTCAACCCAAAAGACTGGGGTTGGCGATTACCAGAAGGATGCCTCACTCGGATCATGACAGACATCGGACCTGCTCCGCCTCATCTGCTAAATGTGATCCGTTGCAGCTGCACGCGTTCCAACTGTGAAAGTTCACGCTGTAGTCGCCGAAAAATGGATTGCCTTGCACACTTGCTTGCAAAGACTACCAAGGGTTTGTGTTTTCCATAAAGATGTTTTTGTTGATAACGATGAAGACGACGATGTTTAGTACAAATCCTTAATCTTTTCCTTTTTAGTTCAATCAAAACCATATTTATCTTTTGCTGTGACTACCAAAGTCACCTGATTTGTTTCATTTTTTACATTCAGTTTTGTCTTGTGTTTCTATTATTTAGTCGAAGTAAATCTACCCACGTACTCCGAAGACCCGATGCATTGCCTCTCCTACGGTGAAAACACTGCAGAAAAGCAAGATACGAATCTAGTACTATGTTTTTTGAAATCATCGAGTCAAAAAACCTTGGGGGCAACATTTTGACCAGCCATATCGCACAACTTTCGAGGATACTGTTTTCCCCCTCCCCCGCTAAAGGGGAAAATTTGTACCAAGTCCAGCGAAATAAACAACATAACTTTCTTTTTTTCGACTTATCCGCGCAGAAAAAGAACAGACGTGAAGTTCGAGCGCACAATAAATCTGTCCCTGAATTTTTACAATTTTCCCGTTCCGCCCATCGGATTTTGAGGGACTTTTGATATGTTGTACAGAATTTTTTTTTCTGCAAGACGGTGTAAAAATCTTTTATATTGCAATGTTGTCCCAGAGTTTCGAAGATTTACTGGACTAATCTTTGAACATGAATAACTGAATGTCCTTAATGCTATATTTGTGAAACTACTTGGGATCCGTTTTCATGAGGATGTGGGCCGAATGGAAGTCATCCATTTACACAAACCTGCGTTTTTACACTGGTTTTGTTCAACGAAAGCTTGAATCCTCCTCCTCATTTCACCTTCTGTTGATGAGATGAATGGAGAACTTTTTGTTGAAGAAAAGGCTGTCTTGACGAGGATGGAAGTTCAACTCCCATCCTTATGAAAATAAGCCCTTTATGTTGAGAACAAAAGCGGAAAGCAACTTAATTATGTTTTTTATGAATAAACAAAAGGGCAATAGAGAATATCCTATCGGAAATAAGGCCGTAATCAGGAAAGGGGTATGAACCCCTTCCCCCGAAATATTTGTCCGGCACGTAAAAACATAATAAAAATTCATAAAAGCATATTTTCGATGATTATTTTTTTGTTATTTCTCCCCCCCCCCGAACAAAATCCTGAATACGGCCTTCATCGGAAAGCTAAAACATGGAAGTTGACACAAAAAAACTCAAAAAACACATGAAAAATTTGTTTATATATTTTTTTGTTACGTTTTTACAAGTCAAACATTTTTTTAGGGGGGGGGGTTAAACCCCCCCCGGGTATGGCCTTGGCCACCACCAAATTTTTTATAAAGCTTCTTTGTAGGTGTAAAGCAAAATTGTGCCTAGGTTACAGATTACCATTGTCTTGGGGTTTCTTTTACAAATTTACGTTCTACTTAAGTGATTATTATTTAAGATTCTTTTGTTTAGCGGCGTCAATTCACAAAAATTTAGAGAGGCAACATTTTTTTTTTAATCTAGAGAGAGGAGACAAATTTGTCGTTTTTTTCAAAAAAAATGCAAATAAAAGGCATTTTCAATAAAACATACCCGAAAGAAGGCATTTTTCAAAACATAGTTGGGGCGACATCCGTCTTGTAGCTGAGTTGAGCTGTTCGCCTGCTTGCAATTTCTCTTCTTTGTTATTTAATATCCATCCAGGTATTTTTTATTTACAATTTAAGTTCAAATGGGTATGGACCACAGTTTATATAATTAGCAGTAGGATCTTTCCCTATCTCACCCATTATAAAAACCCGGACCGAGGTGCGAGTGCTCCAGAGAACGTATAAACATAAGCGGCATTAGATCTTTTCAAGGGTAGACAAAGAATAATCACCTACGGAACAAGTACTGACAAAACCACTTGGCCGGCTCACCAATAAGTACACAAATAAGTGGGAGGAGCTTTTTGTTCGCACCGAGAATGAAGAGCCAGAAATCATCTGCGGTAAACTTACTGGATAATTATACAAACTGTGGTATGGACACACTAGTGCAATAGTTCCCAATCAATTTTGCGCCATACCATTTAAGCAAATCTCACTTATGCTATAACGGCTTGGCGTAATACACTTTCTTCATTGAGCGTCGATGTTTGGCAAGTTTTAAAAAAAATGCCGAGAAAACATTACATTTTCAACTCTAAAGAAGTCGGGCTATTGTATGCTTAAGCTATTAAGACTTTGGTCGAAAAAAGCCAAGACATCAGGGCCTTAGAATTTATTTTCTACTTCCATAATAAATTAGTACTAATAATTATCATAATATAAAAACTGCCTCTTAGGTAACGTAAATATCAGAATACCCACGCAGATACCAGTCCATTCAAAACTCTTCAAGGTAACCAAGGCTACTTCACATTCTCAACAAATTGTTTTCAGTTTATGTAAAGAATGTTCGTTCAGCTTCTTCAACTAAAACGAGCAATACCCTATTTTTCACCTAATCTACGGTGCTGGACTTGAGAAAATAGAAAAAGTTTTGCGAACACACGGTCTAAAAAAAAAATAATCAAAATCTGATGAAATATTTTTTTTTAAGTAATATTATGAACAATTTTTTAGCTTAAGAAGCGCAGTACAGACCCGAAGGCTTCAGTCGATACATCTTCCAATTGATCCAATAAGCATTACAGGGGGGGGGGGGTCTCTTTTTATAAACGGGGGAGGGTTAGAAGAAAAATATATATTATCAATTGTTGTGTGCGGGTTTCCTATAAATCGAAAACTCAAGGCAAGGAGACTTATTGAAAATTAAAACATCTAAAAAGGGCAGCTTAGGGTTTTCTTCGAGTTCTAAAATGAACTGAAGATCTAAATCTAAAGTGCAAAGATGTACCAAAAAAGTGAAGCCTCTCCATGATCCCAAACATAAATAATGCCATCCGCAAACCGACACAAAAAAGGGGCTTCAAGGGGGAAATTTGAGTGCCGAGGTTCTAATAATTTTCATATAAAAAAAGGTACAGACCCAGAGCCTTCAGTTGATGTATCTTGCAAGAGATAAACCAGACCTTTATTTATCAATTTTTTTTTTATGTCAACGACGATGAACAAGAGGCAAAAAAAATCGGGAACCTACAATATATAGATAAGGAATTCTTAATAAACAACGTATATACTCCACTACAAGCATATTTATTTCAATACAAAGCTATACAATGCCTTAATTGATTCACCTCGAATCCTAGTTCACACTTAAAGACAAGAAAACATCGAACAATCGCTTTATCCTTCAGTATAGGCCATCTGTTAGGAAGAACATGCTATGGATGGCGGGAAATTCAAAACTTTCAAACATCATCATTAAGATGAAAAACACTTCAAATATCAGCTAATTTTAGTTTTCCACAAGGAACAAAGCGAACGCTCCGAAGGTAAAAAGAGCTGATCAATTAGAACTTTCGCCCCTAAATTTTTACCTTCGACAATATAATAAGGAGGTACATTAAATTTGAAGGAAGAAAAAGACACACTAAAACTATGGGTAGCTACAACGTAGCTTTGGTGTAGCCCAGGGTAAACCCTGGGTGCCTTTAGGCCTCAGCTAGGGAATTTCGAGTAGAGTGCATAGGTGAGGTCGTAGTTTTTCAGCTGACAATATTGCAGATCACGGCGAAGGTAGTCCCCACCAAGTGTGTATGTTGTTATTTCTTTGTGTGTCTTATCTCCATCCAAGCCCTGAAAAATGACATTCATTTAATCCTGTAATATTGCAAACTAATTAGATTAATTATTCATTTTTTTCTACTTTTTAATGAAGTCACTAGGCACTACCCTGTTAATAACACAGGGTAGATCACTGATCACTGTGATCAGCGATCACAAGATCACTGAAGATATAACTCTTAATTGTGTTTGTTCTATTTCGATTAACCGCTAGGTGCATAGCCCTTCGGACAAGAAGTGGAGAAGCCCAGGGGTGTCGATTGAGGGGGGTAAGGGGTTAGGGTTTGGAATACATTAATGAAAATGATAAATTTGATATAGCATCCATATGGAGATAACAAAATAACTGAGAAACTGGTTTTTGACCAGGGAGGTACGGACAGGAAAAAAATATATCACAAATATCTCGCTAATATAATCAACAAAACGTCTTCAGTACAAATAAATAAAATAAATAAAAACTGAAAGCAGTGAAAAAGTAAACTTATCTTGAAATAAGTTACTCAAGATTCGCAAGTGTTTTGCTGCAAAAAAAAAAACAACAACAGAAAAGTAAATCTTTTTTAACGCAAATATTCTTAAAACAACATGGTTATGATCAGGAGGAAGAAAAAAAAACAATCTAATGCATATTTCGTCTAAATAAAGCAAGGAACCTAAAGAAAGAAAAAAAAATCGTTATGTACAATAGCTACTTCCTGTAAAAACCACGGAAGTACAATATAGTACAGCATCAAAAGAATATTTAATCTTCAAAAAATTATTTAATCTTTAAAATTACAAACATGAAGATTAATTAAAAAAGTAAATGGAATATGGGCGAAGTGTTGCACAATATCGCCGAATATCAGCCTTCTTCGAGTTAAGCAGGGAACTAACGTAAATATTTGGTATAAATACATCGGAAGTTCTATTTAGCAGTGGCATACGTATAGCGGAAAAGGTCCCCTTTTCTTCCTTCTTACTTATTTTTCCTACTGACGACGGGACCGTTGTTCTCTAGAAGAACTTTTACTCATTTGGTTTTGTCATGATAGACCTACCCCGCTTTCCATCTTTTATATGCTGTACAACTTCGCGAATCGAATGCTTACGTGTTCGCAAATATTTTTACGTATACGTTCCATTTTGAGCTGAACAGGCATTAACGAAAAAGGACGCTTAGACGCAGGAAACAATTCACTGTTCATTTACTCTTTAAGAAATTTTAGGTGTGACCTTGAAAGAGCGCTTCAGCATTGTATTGGATCCTCTCCAAGTTCTTCATTTCTTATTGATCTTTCTTCCATGAAAGAATAGGAAACGCAATGGTCCAATAAAGGCTTAAACTTTCCCAGAAACAAATTAGTATATTCCTATTCATTCCAAAAGTTTTTTTTTGTTTAAAGAAGGTTTATAGCAAAGACCATAAATTTCTTATGCATTCATTATATAATTGTTTTGTTTTATTTAAATTTAAAATTGAGTGTATTACAGAATCTTTGAAGCATGCAGCATAGAATTTAGGGGCAAGGGCTTTTCCATGATTTTCAGGCGGTCTTTTGCATAAGAATTTCTCAAAGACAACCTTAAAAGGGAATTTTAAAGGCATAATACTTCGTAGGTGATTATTTGGGCCAATATTAGAGGGAGAAGGTGAACTAAAATTCCATAAATAGAACTTCAAAAGGATCATATCTTATAAGATAATCTGGTACTGTTCTATTAACTGTAAAACATGCGAGACAGATACTCGAGAAAAGCAAAGATCAAATGCCTATTACCTGGTATCTTCCTATCTGACGCTGTATAAACAAGGAGTTTCTTACTCCGGGAACTATATTTAAACTTTAGTTTTCTGGGGTTTAGGGAGAAAAAAGGTACCGAGGTTAGGTTACGTATGCTAAGCTTTACCCTCACCCTCCTAATGTGCAAATATATAGCCGAAATTTGTTTCTAAACTATTATATTTGTATCCTATTGTTTTATTTCATTAGCATTAACCAAACTTCACTTCTCGCGCGTTTTACAGCTAATCGAACAGTAACAAAATCTTTTGGACCGAGCATAGTAACAGGTGGGGAAAAGCAAAATTTCCATTTTACATGTGAGATTAATTGAGTGATGTTATTACAGGAAAAAAAAATAACAACACAATTCAGAACCTAAAACTTCAAGCATATAATTTTAAAAGCATAATATCTACTAAGAAAACCCTCGGAATCAGCCTTAGTAGGAGGGGGGGGGGACTTCCTTTTTATGGGCAAGGTTAGTGGGTTTATATTATTAAAGAAAAACCAAACAGAATTTCAATGGCGTTTCCAGGATTACAATCTTGTCAATCAAACAGTTCAGGGAGAAACGTCAGACGACATAACTGACGAAAACCCAATTGAAAAACGTGAGCAAATCTTCTGTATCATTGAAGCCTGGATTTTTTTTTTCATCTCGATTTTTTCTTCCATATCGGCATCCTTAACACAGTTATTTATACAACTTTTCTCTCTTTTAGTTCTGAATTGAATAATTTAAAAACGCTGGCGGTGTAAAAACTGAAACCCCTAAAGCGTCCCTAAAGAATCCCGAAATCCCAAACAGTCTTTTGAAAGATGGAAAAGCAGACGTAAAAGAGGCTCGAATGTATAGCGCGGTGCCACATTGCACACACCAGCACACTTTAAGAACACAAATTTTTTCTTCTTCATAAAGGTGATATAAAAACGCGAGACAATAGGAAGTCGTTCATTGCGACGCAAACCATAACTTATTACACAGGTTTTAAAAGTACGACATGTTTCTTTTCTTTCTTTTTTTTGGCTTGAAAGCTAACCGTTTCAGAAATTTGGCAAAAACTCCTATACAAAAAAAAAACATTGGAAGAGGTTCCCCGAGCATATGCCAAAAGACTTTGAAATAGTTATTTCAGTATTAGAATAAGGATCAAAGCCACTACACAGAAATTTTAAATAGCTGAAATGTGTAAAAAAAAATGGAAAACTACCTGGTTTGGCTTCTCGACCCCCCCCCCTTTCAATCCGGATATTTATATCGGTCCTTAACCACCTTCCCAAAAGAATTACAATAGTCCCTGAGAATATTGTGACCCTGGAGATGAATAGTCAACGAAAAACAGTGTGTTACAGAGAAATTAAGCACGGAACGTCTGATTGTTTTGTTTTTGTTTTATACAGGAAGTTTTAGCGCTCATCATACATTTAATGCAGGAGCTTTTGTCATATATATTTTTTTCTCAATACAAAAGGAAGCAAGCTTATACTGTTACTTTCGTAAACAATTTGAAGTTGTTAATTACGTGGCGGGAAGGGACACAAAGCCTAGATTAGGCTTGTTTGATTTTGAACAGCTGTAGTGCACAAGATGGCTTGCTCATACAGATGTTCATTCCATGACAATCCAATTTCAATGCTCCAGAAGTAACGTCGTCTAAGTCCATTAACTTTTTATTAATCCTCTTCCCCCTAACAGAAGAGTCTGTGTGCACTTAGAAGGTAAAGGTCTCCAAAATATATCAGAGTCGATGCAGTAGCGTCGACTAAGTAAAGAGCTATGCGAATCCCATCTAATATTCACTGTTTTCCCTGGCCACTTCGTAAACAAGGGATGGTTACTAAAACTAGGGTAAGTACTCATTTCATGCATTTCACTTAATTCATCTCATGAAAGTTATATTGCCCTTTTTAGGGGGGCAACAGTCATTGGAGGGTAACAAATTCCTCTTCTATGCGCTTTCTTCCCCTGGCCATTTCGTATAGAAGTGATAAGTGTAAAACTACGGAGAGGATGTATTTTATCCTCCTATGGAAGTTCTGTTCCCTTTTTTAGGATGCAACAATGATTAGAAGGCACTAAATCCCTTTTCTTCCCACGGGCATCCTTGGCACTGAATCAAAATGTGTCTTCAGGGGCCCATGACTAAAACAACCCGAAGGTCAAGGGCCCCAAGTTAAGCAACTGGTCCACTTTTCACATATATATTTTCAGGAAAAAATAGTCTACATGTTGCACCTTATTAAAAATAGAATCTTGCAAGGGTTTTCAATAAGTATAATTGGGGGTATAACTTCATTCAGTGACCCCCTCCCTTCAGGCACCAATTTTTAGGGAGAAGGTAAGCAGTGTACTAAACAATTCATATACGGATTCTCAATATTAGTGCAAGCCGTGGACTGACTCGATGCAAGAACAAGCACCAAGTCAAATGTGCGTGATCTCAGAAACGCAGTTTCGGCGAATTTGGTGACTTGGAGTGTCGTCCTTCAGCTCAGACCTAAGAGAGGTATGGCGTATGGTATATTTATCATCAGCACAAACGAAAAGGAACCCTTGGAATTTTTTTATTATGGTGCAGCCCACCCCGGACTCCCCAATCCAGATTGAAAGGCACCTCAAGGCACTTACAGGACATGTACACTGAATCAAGGGATCTCAAAACACAAAACAAGCTCTGGAGCAGAAGAATTTTAGTCCTCAAAATGAGTCCAAAGCCTTGAAACTGGCCCCCTTTCGTAAAACCAAAGCTAGTCATCAGACTACTACGGAGTGGGAAGTCATTCGATAGAACTCGAAAAAAAAGTGAGACAGGTGAAGGTTTGAAAGCGTTAGTGGAACATTTTATTCATGTCCCATTGAAAAAATGAGACAATATTGAAAAATATGGAACTACCCCTCCCTGGGTGTTCAACCCCCTCTGGGCTTCACTCCTTCTTGGGCTTCATTTCTGGCTGAGTTACTCGTGCCTCGCCCATTCCTTCACGCAAAGATTGTTTTGTACCACTATACAAAACATCCGACCCTGGTTTCTCCTATAGTATACTCTCAGCTATAGTTATACCGCGCAAGTGTCCATTATGCGTAGGTTGATGTATCTGCAACCAGCAGTCAGTCAGTTACTGAAAGACATCCTTTTCCCAGGTTTGCTCCACTTGCTAGCTTTGCCTTGACTTACAATAATAGTCTATACCTATCAGCTGGCCTGGATTTACCAATAGGCTCGGGCCTAGGGGCGCCCAATGCCAGGGGGCGCAATAAATTATCACTGAGTAATTTTTTTTTCAACAAACACTGAACCATTGTTATTTACCGTCAGTGCAAGGTGCACTCTGCTGCCATGTAGTCTATTCACAGGGAAATCATTTTCGAACAACACAGGAATTCCGTTGCCACTTATTAACTGTCAGATGTCTACCACGAATGACAGCTGAGAGTTTGGTATCAACTCTCTTTCATTAGTTTTGACTCATCAGATTCGTTCTCTTCAGTGCTTCCACCATCCCCAAATTTTCAGGGACTTCCCATTATCCCCGAAAAAGTCGCAAAAACAGAGCAGCAAAAAAGCTTGGGCATAGAAGTGTCAAAGCTTTAAATCCGGCCCACCTATCAGTTCTGTTTATTAAGGCCAGAATCTTAGGTAGGGCCCAGTGCCAAAGCCCCGAAGATATCTGACAATTTTTTTTTAGCTCACGGCCTGCGTGAGCCCACCTGCGAACCTAGGTCTTTTGTCATTGGTCGACGGAATGTGTTCATCCACGCTGGCTCGGCAGCTTGAGATCAGGGTTATGGGTATACAGCCTTTGGCAGTCAGCCAAACAAGAAAACAAGTTCAAATTTTATATAAGCTTGGCTACCGGACCTCATTTAACCGATATTTTGACTAAAACGGAAAAAATCGAGGAAAATATTGTTTGACTGACCTGCTTGAAATTACTGGGTATGTTCCTGGGGCAAAAGTGATCAAAATGAATTTAATGTCAAATTTATCTTAAATTTTCAATAGTTTTTTCAAATCGCATGAACATCAATTGCTTGGTCTTTTGTGACTTTTTATCACGTATCGGTCATCTTTCTTCAGGCAAAAAAAAAAAAAACAATATACAAAATTCAACATTTTTGTAGATAAAAGCACAAAACCTCTAATGCACGGTTCTCAGATATGCTAAATCACACAATTTTTCTCAGGCTCATAGCTTTTGAAGGGTAACATCAGACTTGATAAATTTTATATATTTGGAATCAGAATAAAAAGCCAATCCTTTCCAAATCAAAATTCCGTTTTTAGAGTTTCGGTTACTATTGGACCGAGTCGCTCCTTATTGGGATGAAATGTTCAGTAATAATCCAGATATTTAAGCATTTTTAGTATTTTTAAGGAATCGTAAACAAAGTAAAAATGTTTATGGCGATGGTCATTCAAACTAGACAAGGATCAATGGGTCAAAGAATGTTTTTCAAGGTTTTTTAGCTTAATGCCATGCCGTTGGTTAATCAGATATAACCATCTGATTGGTTACCAGCCAAACAATCCGATCTTTAGAATAATTGGCTCCTTCATCTGGTGAATGCCCCTCTATTCATCTCTGGGACAGCCATTTCTTATACAAAAATGTATTTTTATGTCAATGGGTAACAACCATGAAGATATAACAATACAAGAGCTTAGTAACTTCTCTTTATGGCTAAAAAATTTTAGACAGTCAAATTTATCATACTGATATCAAGAAAACTATGTCAGATTTGAAAAATACACACCTTTCATGTTGGCTGTCAAGAAGTGGCGTTCACCCACAACAAGAAAGAGGACGGTGTTGCCAACTCCTTAAAAAGTAACCTACGATTTTGGACGGAAAAAATCTTTGAGTAGTAATGACTGAGATAATGTTTATATTTAGATTTAAATATGGTATTTAGAGAAAAATATTTATATAGGACGAATTTCACAAAGTAAGAAATATATTCAGTTCGAATGAGCCTGCATTTCATTTTCCTTCAGCTTTGATAGTTTCCTCCTTATCTTTTTTTGGTTTCCTCTTTATGTCGGAGGTTAGTTTCCTCCTTATTTTTTTGTTTGTTATTGATGGATGCTATATTCTTATCTTGACCCCCCCCCCTTATCTCTCTTTTTCTATTACTCCTCAGCGTGTTATACTCCTTTTGTACTTTTTTTAGGGGAGAGGGGGGAATAAATAAAGAGCAAGGGTATTAATATTGGTGCAAATGTAGTTTATAGTATATAGCAAGAACTGTAACGTTAGCATGCCAAATTAAATTGAAATTAAATTAAATGATAAACTGAAACAAAATCATTCCTAAAGCCTTACCTTGCAAGCAAAGGCAGTAACTACAAATTTTCCGGGTCTGAAAGTGTCCAAAACGCGTTGAATGACGGCGCGATAACAATCGTGCGAAATGTTGGATTCGAAGCTCACGTAAGAAAACTCTTCCTCAGGGGTGATATGGATGGTCATATATTCCCCCTGAAAAGCAAACAATGAAATAAAATGAAAACAAGAAAGTATAGAAATCAAAATAAACTAAGCACTTGTTCGTGCCCTTTAACAAATAGGCTACTAACAGGGACATATACAAGGGAAGGGCCTTGGGGCTCAGGCCTCCCTCCAAAATTTTCCTGAATTCGTCGGTATTTCTTACTGAAATTATCAATGAAACTTGTTTTTTATTATCCCGCAACCATGGAAAAAGAATTCTCTGTATTAAAAGGATTACCAATAAACACTATAGTAAGTAAGCCCTTATTTGAGAAAAATATCAGGTTAAACAAAAAGTTTGAAAAGTATGTATTATTAAAATAATATTATTGATTGTATTATTGAAAATTATTAAGAAAAATAAATTTAAAAACAAAATATTACGTTATTTTTCCTTTCAACATGATCCAACTAAAATCAGGGAAGGGGCTTGTTAATCTTAGTAATCAAGAAATACAAAGGTACCTAAACTTAAGGACACAGAAAGCTAATTCTAGTGCCCTAGGTCCTTACATGTAGTTACCCTATTTTGACCCTTTTTTCGAAATTACACCGGAAGCGAACATTAAATGGGCAACTGAACGATATTACAGCGTTTTACAGACAAAACGGAAAGCAAATCAGCGATTTACACCCAAATATTATATCAAAATTTAATAATCTGAATTCAGTAAAATTCATCTAATTCTTCATCAAAAATCTAATAGTTTTTTTATACCCGATTTTTCGCACTTTTTTCAAAATTACTACGGTGGCAACCGTTATTTTTGGAACAAACATTAAATGGGGAATCGAAGTCAATCGAACGACATTACAGCATGTTATGGATAACAAGTAAAACAGGTCTGCAAGTGAAAGGGCGAAAACCTGGTTTGAAATAGATTTTGAAGACACTGGATTTATCAGAAACATTCAGCATGTTTATTTGAATATTCGTCAGCTTTATGCTAATCCCCTACTTCTAGAATACTATTGCCGAGGAGGAGCATAGGAGCCAAGGAGGAGCAAGCCAAGAAAACTTTAAGATGTTTTTAATCACCATTTTCACCACAAAAGTGAAATAACTATCTTTTAAGTAATGAATAACATCCTATCCAAAATAATCTTTTATTCTTTAAGATGATCCTTCCTAGGATTATATTATAAGACTAGGAAAATATACAGATATTAATCCTAAGCTCCCAGATTAGTATCAACACAATTCACAGAAAATAAAACAGGGACAAGAAAGATCATCTGGGGACAGTTCATGAAAATGAAGTTTTTTTTAATCTATGGAAGGGGGAGGCAATTTTGTCCTTTTTCATTTTGTTTAAATGAAAATACCAAAAAAAACTTTTTCTTTGAAAAATACAAAAAAATTAAATCAGGAATTACTCTCGATTTTTCATATATAAAGATGAAAAGAGCATAAACAGGAGCAAAAAATAACAGGAGCAATAAACAGGAGCGATAAACAGGAGCAAAACTGGAGCGATAAACAGGAGCAAAAAATACCTCTCCCCCATGAGAAGCAGACACTTTGCTCCTTACTATTGGAACTTATTCTAGATGATAAATTAAGTGTAATCTACTTCCATTATGGCATAACAGAAAATATTTTAAAATGGAGACTGAATACGACAAGTTCATTAAATACCAGACACGGAAACGATTAATTGAATTCTTGGCAAACAGTATATTGGACAAAGTAAACTAAAAGATGTAAAAGCAAACTTTAACTATGTATTTTGACTAAACTCCAAGCTTCTGTCGCGTGGACATGAAATTCCTTTGCGATAAAAAAAAAAGAAACTTGAAATTTGTTGTGTAGGAAAAAAGGCAAGATTAAAAATTGTGTACTTACAAGCTAAAATATAGAACAGGCAGGGCCATATCCAGGATTTTTATTCGGGGAGAAGAGGGGTGTTTATTAAAAAAAAAACTTTAAAAAACACATCAAAAATTTGTTTATTCATTTCTGTTACGTTTTTAAGAGTTGGACAAACATTTTGGGGCGGAGTGTTTAAACCCCTTCACCCCTCCCTGGATACGAGAAAAGAATATATTTGTTCACTATAATAGCTTAAAAGTACCATGCACAGGGATAATAAAATCTAACTGGTCGAATTGGTTGAGTGGAAACTAGCATACATCCCTTAGAAAATTAGAAAAATCCGAAAATCAATTTTTAATGAATATAACTTCAATATGTAATTGCGCAGTTCGGTAGTAAAAGTCAGTAAATTAAAAAAAAGAAACGTAGGCAAAAGACTTGGGTGCACATAAGCTGGATTTTAGGGGGGGGGGGGCTTACCTGGTCTAATCGGCACTTCCAATGCTGTATAATAGAAATTTCAAAAAAAAATATGTATATAAGGCAGCATCATTCAGCCAGGAGGGGGCTGGAGCCCCCCTCTGCGCCCTATATGGGTGCCCATGGTAAAAAAAATCAGCAAAAAATGAGCTGAAGATATATGGCGTCAAACAACCTAAAACTGCATTTTTGCCCCTTATCACAAAACAATTTCTTCAGTGATAGGCATTATAGTGTAATAAAATTAATTAAGTAAATATATTACATTAAATATCTTCAGGCATGAAAGATTTCAAGCTAAAAACGTCAGTTTTGAAAATACGCAAGTTTCACGCCATCCCAGGGTATTGTAATTCTTTTTGTTCTGAAATGCTGCCTTTTGATCTAAAAATAGGATTAGTTTCAGAGAAGAAAACGATGAAAAAAACTTACTGTCTTTAGTATGCCATTCATGGAGTAACCACAGGGATCAAATAAGTAGTCGTCAATGACACAACCGGGTATGATACGATTTATCCCAGATTTCTGGAAAAAAAAAAGAATATTCAATTTTGCACAAAACACGATTGACTAATAATCAATCATACAATCGAGGCGTTACCGGATTAAGAATCTTAAGACTCCATAATTTTATGAGTTTTCGGGAAAACTCTCCAATCTAGGGACTTATTTTTTTTTATATCTCCACTATGTTTGCAGTCAAGTATTTTTTTAAAAATATTTTCAATTATAAAGGTTTCGGTAACATCTTAGAAACAGATTTTATGGGGTAATGCAACAATAGAAAACCAGGAGCATCAGACAAGTAATCGGGCATTTATTTTGAGGGGGGTGCGTCTAAAGAACTTCAAAAAAAGGCGAAATTGACAAAAATAGAGGAAAATATGGACATTTCGAGGGGGGGGAGAGGCAGAACGACCTGATCACACAACTGAGTGGAATAATATTATCATCATAGAAGAAACGACTCGATCGTCTTAAATTTAATTTTATTTGACAATATCTGAACAGAAAAAAAAAAAAAAAACAGAAGCTTGACTTGAGGTGCCAGACAAAGCAAGTTTATGGTTTTAAAAGTGTTAGAATTTTCCTAGAACAAATAATCTTGAATTAATTTTCTAAGGAAATAGGAATGGTCTCTTGAAACATCTGTGTTTAAGAAGTGCTGCCAAGAAGAGTCATATCCATAAACCATTTTTTGCTAGACTACAAATGTTGATGTAATTGTTAAGTACTAAATAACCAATTTTTAACAAAGAAAAAAGAAAAACAGAAATAAAACAATTTGACCAAGAAAAAAAAACAAAGTATAACATATTGCTAGGCCTAGAACACGAGATTTCGATTTAATTGGGCTTTGTAATAAGGACTCTAGATTTGGTCAAAAAAAGTGAGAAAGGGTGAAAAAAGGAAAAAACAATCATTTGGTCAAAATCAATCAAAGCTCGCTTATTAAACAAGAAATTCGGGATTCCAACAGGTGAATTTTTGATGAAAAGACCTCCATATCGGCTACAGCAATACACTTTTGATAGTAAAAGGTGCCAAACTCAAAATAAGAAACGCGAGTGAAAGATTGACAAAAACAAACAGCTTTAGCTGTCATTGGGACAAAAAAAAAAAATTGAATTTCTATGGACGGAAAGCGTCTAAAAATTTGACTATCTATTTTTACTTTGTTATTTTCATGGTTCAGTGACAACACTGAGAAAAATACGGTATTACCCTAAAAACTTCGAAATTTTAGTTCAATAAAAAAAATAGCACTTTTCAGGTAATAAATAGCCAAAAATGGGTCCAGGGACAAACAAACATATTTTATTATGTTTTTTACTTAAAGATAGCGAAGAAGCTATAAATTTTGCACATGGACCGAATTGTTCAGCTTTATCTATTTGATTTTGAGCTGGAAGATCTGTCGAGAATTGCCATACACGTCAATTATTCAATCCACGAAAAAAAAAAAAAAAAAAACACAAGAAAATTGCTTAATATAGTGGCAATGTATTCACAAAACATGTAACTAATTTATGAATTTCCGTAACTTTAAGACATTGAACCATTCCCTATTTATAAAATTTCGTCCAAATAAATTTCTGACCATTATAGATCGCGCTAGACTTTGCCGTAGAAATTCGCGTCCAATTTCACTCTGAGTGACTCCTGAGCTCCGTTTCCCTTCCTTTAGCCGCTATAGGCACACATATCTTAAACAACGACGAAGATCCCCTACCTTTCTATTATATAAATAACAAAATGTAACAGAAGAATTCGCTTTAAGTCACGACGTTGGGACTAGTGGTGGATCCAGGGCAGGGGCAAGGGGGCGCGTGCCCCCCTAATATAATCTAAAGTAGTGTAATTTACTTAATCAACGCAAGTTTGCGTTAATTAAACTTGCTCCTAACGCAAGTTTATCGGATCAACCTATTTTGCCCCCTCTTAAAAAAATCCTGGATCCGCCACTGGATGAGACTGTTTTATAGTTGGCTTTAGTTTTCACGTTTTAATTCTATACTTATTTCGCTAAAACGGATCTAAGACAGAGAGCTGAAATATTCTTTGCGTTTCGTCAGAACTTCCTTGTGTTAAAATAATTGCTCGTTGTATCACCTTTTCTTATTTGCTCATATATCTTGTATTCAGCAGACAAAGATTAGCATGGGGATTGCTTTATGTAGTGGCTTTATAGCCAAAAAGAATGTTACTAACTTATGGATTTTCACAACTTTTTTCCAAGATGTTAAATCGTTTTCTAAAAACTAAATTTCCCCGAAATAAATTTCTGATTAACAAGAAAAGCAGCGCCTTATAATAGCTTTTGCTAGGTTTTAGCGTAGAAATTCATGTCCTATTTCTCTCCCTGGGCCATTTTCACAAAAACAGCTGATGTAGAGCTGGAAGATTTGTTGAAAATTGACATACTTTTTTAAAAACACTTGCAAAATACTAATGTATATAATATTTTCCATATTTCTTGCAAAATGTATTATTTTTCTTGTATTCTTAAAAAAAACTTAAAGAATAGCTTTGTCTGTATTCTAAAAAAAAATTAAAATGTTTAAACCAGTTTTGGTTCTTGAGCTAACCTTAGAAGAATGGAAAGAATCAAACTAGTTTTTTTAAGAATACAACCAAAATACTAATTTATAGTATATAATGTTTTCCAGATTACTTTCGAATTTTTTTCTCAACATTTCTTTCTACATATTTCTCAGAGATTTGAAATACAAATATACATACATACATACATATATATATATATATATATATATATATATATATATATATATATATATATATATATATATATATATATATATATATATATATATATATATATATATATATATTATATATATATATATTTGTTAAATGCACTATTTGTTGTGGTGCTTCGTTGTCTCAGCTAGATGTCTCTACTTGGCATTGATTCGGCCTCAAAGATATTAAAATTTGACAATTTTCAGAACCTAAAATTAAATGATAGGAAACGTCTAATTTTGCCTACTATTTTTCAAACGTTCTTATACTTTTATAGTGTTCTTCAAAGGCAAGAAAATTTACGAAAGGAATGTTACTAACAACTAGTGTTGGGCGATATTCAGTATCGATATTGATATATCGATATATCGGAGCAAATATCGATGTCGAATATCGAAACGAAAATATCGACATCGAAAACGATATTTGAACATATTTGACTATTTTCGGAATTTTCTGCTACTGGTAAACGTCCTGCAGAAAAGATCCAACATAGAAAATTGTTTGGGAAATGGGCGAGAAGAAGAACAATGATGTATTTAATCCATTGACTCATACATGCTGATACACAGCATACTTACCTGTATCCATAAGTTGGTATAGCCTGTTCTCAAACTCAAAATACGTTTAGTCAGGAGGACTTCCAGATGTTGCTGAGAACCTCCAAAAGGCCTTGGCTGTATTAATGCCTTCTAAGCTGATAGGCCTTGCTCATATAAAAGAGAGTTGGCTTTCTATGCTGAATCCAAATATATAGGATTCATTCAGTTTAGTGTTCCCATCAAAAGATACGAGCCTGAGAAAATTTGGGTGATTTTTGGGAAAGGGGAGAAACCCTCCAAAAAGTCAAAGAATCTTAAAGAAAAGCGCACCATCAGATTCAGCATATCATAGAACCCTACTTGTAAAGATTTTAACCTCCCGTCAGCGTAAATGTAGAATTTTGTATTTTTTGTCAGAATAAAAATCACGGATGCATGTTTATTTATTCCTCTTTCTTTCGCCAGCGTGATTGCATCAATTCAAAGGCCCAAGAATGTTGGGAAAGTGCTCGTTCGAAAGAAAATAACAGTTCTAGTTCCCTTTTAAAGTGACCCGAGATATTGGAGAGCCAATAGCCCCTCTCCCACGCCCTTTTTCCCTGAAAACACCCGATCCCAATTTTGAGATATTCATTTTGTTCACCATAGTTGAAAGATCGAAAAAATGTTCCTCCGGAGATAACCTGACTCCCCGCAACCTGAGGAAAGGGCTATAAGTTTTGAATTTTGTCTGTTGTTTACATATAGTTTCTGTTATTGGAAGTAAACAGACGTTTTTAGGGAGGGAAATTTTGCGCAAGGGGATTTTCCACGGGGAGAATTTTCCATGGGCAGGGAAGTTTCCGAAAATGAACTTATAAGGAGAAATATTACACGGGAGAATTTGCCAGAACTCTTATATCAAATTTATTTTACTTTCTCTTTGCCGATTCAATTGAACATCTAGAGATGTTTTGGGGATATCATCCGGGGTAAATTTTCAGAGAGGTTAAAATTGCCTGGGAGATTTTTTTGTGGGAGGGAGGGAGTTCCCACGGGGGAAATTTTCCATGGGAAAGTTTTCAGTGGGAGCAATTCTTCGTGGCGGAATTTTTCGCAGGAGATATTCTCCATGTGGAAATTTTTCGCGGGAGAAATTCTTCATCAGAGGATTTTCCGTGGAAGAAACTTTCCATTCGGAGGATGGGATTTCAATGAAAAATTTCCTGTTGAAGGAGTTTTCCGGCATGATTTGAAAAAGATCAAAAATTAAATGAAAGACAAGTCTTTTTTTTCAAATGAAAATAGGCGTAAGAGAAATTTCTAGGCGAAATTGTCCACAAGAAAATATCTGGAGGGAATTTTCAGCAGGGACGGATTTGTAGTGATGATTTCCTGGTATTAAATGAAAACAACCAAAAATTAAATAGAAAATTTTTTTTTCAACGGAAACTAGGGAGACATATTGAAACTTGAAACAAAAAGAAATCCTACCGTATGCGAGGGGAGTTACCGCCTTCTTTAAAGAGTTCCAATTATTTAAAACAACTCCTGAAACACAAGGGCTATTTAATTAGAATAAGAAGCTTGTTTTAAAAATACTAGAAAAAACGTATATGAAGGGCATCCCTCTCATATACGGAATAATTTCTGTTCGTTTTAAGTTTTAATGGTGAACCTTACTTTCAGTTGAAAAAAACCTGTTTCCTTTTTTTTTTATTTAATCACTGAAAGGTAGAACAAATGCTCAGGGAAAAAACATTGACATGTTGCTGAGTTTGAATAGCCAGAAGTAGTCAGTAGGTCATCTTTCTTTACCCTGAGCCCGAGTAATTTCAAGTCTAGATTTCTATGATATTCACTCTTGTAATCGAAGTTTGTTTTTATTGCTTGATTTTCTATTATTCAAAGTTTAAAAAATTGTGCAAAATACACTTTTATTATAATTGTTGGTACTTTTCTATCAGCCAGGACACATTCGAGAATTTGGTTCTACAGGTACGGGGTAGAAACAACCGCTATGCTTGTGAAATAGATAGGATATAATAATAATAATAATAATATAATAATATATATTGAATCTATAATATGCGTACCATTCAGAATCAGGGATAGCAGATGCGGATAAAGACTCATCGCTTTTAGAGGACAGAAAACGCCAAAGGAGAGAAGGATTAATTTTGGCCCGTGTAGATTCGATATCAATCATATTTTTTCATATGTAAAAAAAATCATCATACAAAATCATCAATCATATATATAATTTGGGCTGTATATTTGCACACTAGGGGGATGGTGGGGTGGGGGTTAAGTATAGCGGGGCTGCATGCAATAAGTAACCTAACCTAAATAAACCAAAATACCAACTAAATATTTATTAAAACATAGCTACAATGTAGTTTTCCACTGAATCGAAGCTAATTGTCTCCGTATACAAACAGCAATAAACCGGTTGTTGTATGATTTTATAGATTCAGATTCTCGAGTGTGTAGTGGCTAACAGGTAAGTACCCAATTTTTTTTTAACTTTGCAAAGCCAAGAGTTAATCTGAATAAAACTGATCAGAAATATCGAAATCGATATATCGATTATCGAATATCGAAAGTAAAAATATCGATATTTCGATATATCGTTTGATCAAGTTATCGCCCAACACTACTAACAACTGTCAGAGATACCCAAACAAAAAGAACCAGTTAAGCAGTCCTCCAGCAACTTCTCTATGCAACTGATAGTGAGTCAGTAGGGGTGAATCGGGAAGACACTTTTAGGGGCTTGTCTCCCAGAAGGTCAAAAGTTGCATTAAATACAGGGTTGGAGGGCAAAAATACCAATGGGAGAGGCGAATTTTTATCGGTGCCCCCCCCCAAAAAAAAACATTAATACTATATCCGACCCTGTGAGTAAGGTCTCTTTACTATCAAAGAGAGACTAAATGAATACAAATTCAAAGACTGAGACTATTTCAGAAACCAGCAAGCTTACCCTAGATTATTTTAGTGTTAGGTAGAGCGACTTATTCGCACTATTATGTTGAGTGAAGGCCCATTCACAATGAAATTTCACTAATACAGATATTCAACTCGCGCTAATTTGAGCCAGAATTATTCATAGGATATTCTGACTGACTGAAAAATTCTTGACTCAAATTAGCACTAGCGAAATCTCGGTTTAGTGAAGAATCATTGTGAATGGACCTTAAATAGGCTGATACTCGAAAAGACTTGACTTCAAAATTTCAGTTGAACGAATAAAAATCATTGAAACTTAGAAGATTGTCAGCCTTTGTAAGCACTAGCATACTTACCCTGACTCAACCAGTTACACACATTTGTAAAAAAGAACCAGATAGGTCTAGAGAAATAGTGGGAAAGCGACTTGTTTTTTTCCAAATAGCACTGAGTGAAATTTCAATGTATCATGTTGTAAAATAAGTTGCAGTAACCAAAAGCGGATCGAGAGCGAAATCTGGGGGAGAAATGTGACAATGGCCCCAATAATTGACAAGTATACTTTTTAAAAATATAAAAGAGATTAAAAACAAATGAGGACACCAGAAAAATCTTGGGGGCCGGCGGTCCCCTCACCCCCCTTGTAGCTCTCTAGGAAGAAGATGAACTGAACAAAGCATATGATGAGCTAAAGGTGCTAAATGGGCTAAAGATACTTTCCGATTAAATTACCTACAGATTATTTTGGGTACCCGACTGACCGACCATATCTCAAACAGTATGCTGTGCGTTCAATCCCACTTTCTAGGGTTATAATGAGAGAAGGTTGAGACGGCTAGGACCCGTTTTGCGGATGACAGATTGCCGAAGATTGTCCTTGTCGGCCAACCGTCTAGGGCCAAACGAAAAGGAGGTCGTCCGCGAATGGGATGGGAGCATGTCGTAAGGAAAGATTTAAGGGGAAATGAGAACTTCTTGGGAGGGTTTAAAGCTGGGTGCGTGTAGCTATGTTGACCTCAAGCGGCTTGGTGCTACAGTGAGTTGTTAGTAGTAATACTAAAGGTGCCAAGACTTTAAGATGCTGAAATTAAGCTGGTGGCTGAATATGTGACAGTCACTGAGCCTTTGGCAAAAGCTGTAAATCTCTTGCAAGGTCTAAGACTCAAGGTCTTAGAACTTTTTTGTATAAAATTAGTCAATAGATACATAATATTTTTCCAAACGTAATTTTACGGATTTTTGGCTCTTCGGTGAAATTTGAGAATACCATGTCTCTTGGTTTCCCACATTTTTTTCCCCATTCAGCTCTGAATGACATAAAGCAGACTATAGCAAGTTTTATGCCATTGTCTTTATCAGGAACTTATCTAATAATGGAGTTAAGATAAATTTTCCATTAGAGTCGGTATCTCGCAAACTAAAAGCATTTTGCAAAACATCCCCTGTTCTTTGATAAAATCCACATTTATCCATCTAGTTCTCAAATAACAATTTTCTTTAATTCTCTTAGAGATTATTTAAAAAATAAACGAAATAAACATAATATATTACTCTCCGAATTAAATATGTCAAATACCAGTATTTTGTCGCATAACGGCTTTGCCAAGTTACATAACGACTACACAAGATGAACGTCTTGCTTTTAAATTAACTTTTTTTCTATTCTTAAAAAAAAATAGATTAAAATAAAAAAAAAGATCATATTGTTCTCCAGATGAAATAAGGCAAATAACTACGCTTCACAAATTACTATTTTCGTTGTTATATTTCAATTTAATATTTTTACCAAATTTTTTTAGAAAATTTAAAAAGAGAAGATTAAAAATATATATACATTATCTTCCCTGAGCGAGACAAGCTTATAACAGCTTATTGTTAAATTAAGTCTACACAGTTAAACAACGGTTTTGAACAACAGACATCTTTATTTATTGCAATTTAATTTTTATTAACTTTTTTTTCTGCAAAATTTTAACGAGTAGATTAAATAAAAATCAAAAAAATTATATCGTTACCTAAGTTAAATAAACTAAGCAACGGCTTATTGCTATATAGTCTATACATAGACTAGACATATATAGTCTCTACACAGACTAAATTTTTGTAAGATTTTTTATCTCCAACTAAATTTTTCACTAATTTTTGCAAAAATCTAAGAAGGGTAGATTAAACAGGGAAAATATATCATTATTCAAGTTAAATAAATTAAATAACGATTTATTACTACATAAAGTAATTACACGGTTAAATAATAGCTTTGAACAAGTAACCGTTTTTATTATTTCAATTAAATTTAATTTTTTCTTTGATTTTTGCACAGATTTAAAAACAGTAGATTCAAAACAGAAAGAAAATTGTTATCAAAGTTAAATAAAGCAAATAGCGGCTTATTAAAATTCTTACACAGTTAATTAACGACTTTGAAAAAAAAGATTTCTTTTCTTCCACTTAGATTGTAAAATCCATTTATTTAAATATTTTATCAATTTTATAAATTATTTATTTTTTATTTAAATCCAACTGGTTTTTGCGATGGATCTTTAAGGTGCTAATGCATTTAGATTGCTCTGTAAATATAATTATGTAAACGCTTTTTTAGACCACAATATCCTTGCAATAAAAAAAAACACATAAAACAGAATAATTTTGTGAAATTTTCAAATAATTTAAAGTTTTTTAAAATTCATTTCTTGTTTACTTTTTTGTTTATTTTCTGTCATCGTGTTGAAAATATTTCCAGATATACAATCAAATTATTCTGACTAATATTTGTATCCAGCAGAAATATCTTATAATCACCCTCAACCCCCACTTCTAAAACTTTAGCTATGTGCATTAATGGACACAACGATTTTTCTTTCTCTGAGTGAAGATATAAGAAATTCAGAATAAATTTAGTACAGAAGAATGTTTTGCAACAAATTAGCCGTCCCCTCCAAAAAAGTTGGGTCCAACTCGTAAAAAAAAAACAACGAAAACGCATATAAACACATTTTTGTTGCGTTTTACAAATTTTCTTTCCCCCCCCCCCCCGAAAAAAAAAATCCAGGATACGACCTTGCTAGTCAACCTAAAAAAAATATTTATTTTCCTAGCATTGCCAATGTTAAACCTCTTGTTTTGAAAAACCCTGTAACCTCACTTTGAAATTTAGCCTGGCGTGATTTACATTCATAATCGCGTTTATTTACGCAAATATATAAGTAAGATTAATCAACAAAAACCTGTGATGACCCACTAGCGAATTCTTCAGAATGGATGTTTTAGCGTAACCTTAGCTTCCATAATAACTTTGACATGAATCCAATATAAACGAACGAACTTTAAGCAAGACATCATTATATACAAACCTACCAAGACTTGTATAAAAAAAACTGCAAGCATATGTAAGCCTAATATAAATGCGCCTGACTAATGTAATATTGAATTACTAATATGTAAGCCTAATGTATAAAAAACACAAATAATTAGATATGCGACCTTCTCAACAAATTGAAAAAATTTGCATAACAAATTCTGACATCCATGGCAGTCACCCATGGCCTCAATTCCCTTGTTGCTAAAACTGCATCTGCTTCAAATCCTTAGATTATAGTTAAACCCTTAGAGTAACAATAATAATAATAATAATCTGTATTTAAAAGCCAATTAAAGCCATATACAAAAATACAAATACTAAAGAAAAATTACACTTCATTTGACATCCTTCCCATCAATACAAAATTTCCTACTGCCACAATATAACGGGTGCCACAATATGTATATAATGATGTCTATGGGTAAATTTAAATTTAATATGAGCAGCAAACTGACATTAAAATGCGCCTGCTATGAAGAATATGTCTATATCAAAAGTATATAAAGTTGTCAGATCAGACTCATTATGGTTGGGAACAAGACGGAATGACCAGCAAGCTGGAATGCGTCGATAGAAATACTTAAATTTCAGAAACAGGACAAAAATAAACATAAAAACTACCAGAGCACTTGACTCAGTTTCCTTCTTTTTTTGTGTGTGGGGGAAGGGGTGTATAAAAATGGAAGCAATTTCACCAAAACCCCTCCCCCCTCTGGTGCTCCTGACATCGCTTGATACCATGCGAAGTGACTACGTTGAAATGCAATTATTTTATCCTTTCCATTCAAATGAATTTCCACTAAAATAGATGAAAAAAAAGTTATTTTTCAAAAACCGGATAGGGTGGGGCAAAAAAAAATCTATAAAGTAATTTCACCAGCGACCCCTCCCCCCCCCAATGTGCCCCTGAAATCAATTGGTACCTTTCTACACAACAACGTTGAAATATAACGGTTTTTACTTTCCATTCCCATGAATCGCCACCAAAATTGCTTATTTTATGCATAATAAATCGAATTGGAAATATGCAATTGAATATTTTTTAAGTTGAAACTTACCTCAGTAGCTTCTGCGGCAGATTTCGAGCACTCTTTTGTAAATATCTTCATCAATTCTGGGTCAAGATTTGTCATCAAAATTTCAATAGTATGGTCACGGTCTTGACATTCTTTTATTCCTCGAGTGCCACTTTCAAGCCACGCCGCAATCCCTGAATCATCCGAATTCTCAGAGCCATCTGATTCGATGGATTCAGTGTCAGACTGGCCATCAGAGAGTGAGCCGCCACTAGAAACGCGACGCAAGACCTCAGCCGGCAAGACTGGGTTTAAGGTATAAAGATACCAACAATCTCGATTCACGGAGCCGAAACAATAGGCAGCCCCATCTGAAAATAAAGAGGAAATGAAGAAAGACATAAAATCCCGCCTATTAAATATAGGGTGCGTCTGACTATTTTTTTTTTTCTTTTAAGTGAGCTGGAGGTGAAAAAATTCCTCTAGTGGGTCTATGCTTTTTTCATATGACGTCACTTCATATGACGTAAGGGCAGTGGCCCCTTAAAAACTGGTGAGTTTTACAAAGAACTCTTAGAAAAATTAGAGCATTCCGGGACTGTTTATAGGCCTTTGTGAATTTGCTACAATTTTATTAAAAGTATAGATTGTTATTAACATTATATTAAATTAGCGTGGCTAAAATGAACATGTTTCTGAGAATCTTAGAAGGTTTTAAAGGGGCAAGCCCGTATCCAGAGGGGAGTACCGGTTCTGACCCCCCCCCCCCAGAAATTACTGTCTGACTTGTAAAAAACATAACAAAACCCCCGTGTCACTCTTAAGAAAGATCAATATAACAAGTGCGTATTGAAGTCATTTCTGGAAATGGAGTAAAACAGGTTTTTCTCCCGTCTTACTCGATCCCCCCCCCCCCAAAAAAAAAACAAAATCTTTGGCTGGTATTTCTTGCAAGGACAAAGATTCTTCTGCCGAGTCTTTATGCATTGGTTGTATTTGTAGATATATAATTACTTCATATGTTGAGGGGGGGGGGGTCTTATCAAAAACTGGTAAATTTTGCAAAAAGAATTTGAGAACTGAACAACCCGGGACAGTTCATAGGCCTTTGTGATTGTGCCAGATATATATTAAAAGTAGAAATCTTAATAACATGATAGTAGAATACTATGGCAAAGTGAATATTCTTCTAAGAATCTTGCACATAATTCTCGAGACGGTAGTGGTATTATGGGTCCCTTGTAGAGTTTAAGAACCAACAAAACACGTGCATTTCCGGAAAAAGGAATGCAACACGTTTTTTCTCCCGTCTTATAGCCCTGCCTCTATCTCCCCCCAAAAAGTATCTTGGCAATTACCCCCCACATGAGATCCCTCTAGCAGATCGATGTGCACTTGTATGTGAAGATACGTAATTACTTCAAATGAGACAAAGGGGTTATGCCCCCCACCCACCCCCTAAAAAAATCAAAGTATTTAAGAAGGAACATAGGATACAAAAATGCTAACAAATTTCATGGTGGCCCATTCAATTACTAGTAAAAAAAACAAGTGAGCTCGTTCTTAACTCCTTAGAAAATTAATGAAACCATCATACTTTCATAAAGCGTAAGAGATAAACAATATTAAAACTGGCATTCCCCTGACGCTGAGAAAACTGCCTACACCTCTGCTAATGAGCCAAAGGCAAAAACTGACAATAGGAGTGAATTTGAAATCAGCTATCTAAATTAGAACTGCCAACTGGAACTTATCCTAATCTTAGCGCTGACATTATTCAAATATTGAAATGGTACTTCGCCAAATATCTGAAACGGTGCAATTTATTACAAGAGATTAATGATAAAAGAAAATCAGACATCAACAGTTTTATTATCTTTTTATTGCATTCACAGTCATTCTTTCAAATTCTTCTGCAATTAGTAACTCAAATAACACTGACGATGTCATACATCAGCATACTATGTCTACTAACTAAATTCTGAGAAGAACACCCACGCTTAAAATATCCCTGTAAATTAGCTTAGTAACTGAAAAAGAAAAAACAGCTGAAGAATAAAAAAAAAGTTGAAGAAACTATATGCATTCCGGTTCACCACCGCGACCTAACTTCAGGCGTCAACAACTTCAGGCGTCCTTTAACGATCACTAAACTATAGAAAATGGTATAGAATGGTTTAGGAAGGGGGAGAAAAAAAATAGATAAATCGAGGGGTTGCCGACATTCTGAAATCACATACAACAGATGGTGCACACCAAGTAAGGTGAAAGTAAGCCAAGCGTTGCTGGGTGTTTGTCAAGCACAGCAGAACTCCAAGAAATACGCTGGTGGCGAAAAGTGGTCGACCCTCGACGTAAATCATAAAGAAAATATAAACAAAACATATAATATCAGGTATATGGGGAGAGCCCAAATCCCCCTCCTCTGCTGCATAGATGTTTGGAAGATGGTATACTCTATCCCGTCAAAACTGCTTATTTATGTGAAAGATGAAACATTTTCCTGTTTTGGGGAGAAGTTTCAAATCAAGCTCCCCCTACTCTTTCTTGGGATATTTCTGAGCTTAACTGTGACACCCGATGACAGAACCCATTCTCTTAGAAGTGCTAAGAACAACCAACATTATAGCTAAACATTTTCTTTTACATTGCTCGGAACATTTAAGTCTTATTAGTAAAATCAGTTTTGTCAAAAAAAAGAGAGCGTTTTACTTAAAATCCATCATATGTCACAAAGCATAAGTAACAATACTTTTCGGTTGAATTACAAAACTCGGTATTCCATAAGTGAGAATCTCAAAACCTCCGCTCTGCAGCTCTCAGACATGCTGTATTCGATGGTATAATTTTCATCAAGATCACACCTCTTTTTACTGAAACTATGGCTCGTATGCTAAAAGCTAAAGATAAGTAGCTAATAAGTAACTATATAGTAACTTATGAAACTTCCTTAAGGAACACAGTTATGCCACGGCTACAAAATAATAGTAACGCGCCACGTGTGCCACGGTCTACAAAGTAACAGTAAAGCGAAATAAGATCTTGATGACTTTTATATTTATTTAGTACACAAAATTAGCCTACAATTTAAGCTAAAAAAGAAAATTACGAGGATGCTTCGATGACCTTAATGTAAAATCTATGCCTCTGCTCAGTGGCGGATCCAGGGAGGCGAGGGCCCCCCCTAACGTAGTTTAAAGTAGTGTAATTTACTTAATAAACGCAAGTTTGCGTCAATTAAACTTAATGCCGTATTCTTTACCTACCTTTTATCAAATTATTATATTAATTCAAGCTCTTTTCTCTAAAAAATATAATATTATTAAAAAAATAAATTAATTGTTAAAACAAAACTAAACATTACCTTTGGCTTCGTTGTCCCCTTATCGCATGTCCCTCCTAGATCTATCTGTAATATGCCCAAGAGAGGCACTATAAAAGTCATCCAGACAAGCAGCTGTTTTTCAGGTGGGGGGGGGGGGGGTGTAGCTACGAGCCACACACCTTAAAGCTCTCCCTAAATGGAAAGATTTTACTCCTGTGTCCATATCTTAGCAAAGTTCGCCTTTTTTGGCGGAGAGGGGAGGGTGACGAGCTTACTCTTCTCTCCCCAAAAATAGATTCCCGTGTGCGCACTTGGGTCAATAAGGGAAATAAACAAACCTGGAAATAGCTCATCAAGCAAAGCAGCTTCTTCGTTGAAAGATCGATGTGGCATGCGTTGAAGCTCTGGCCTTTTGTAATTCTTGCGGGAGTAGTACAAATCCTACATAAAAAAGGTGAATTTCAAAAACATCCAATCGAGAACTGAACAAACTTGAACACAAATCAAATATCTAAATACGGGTGCTTTATTTCTAAATGTTAATAGATGGTCAAATTTTTGTAAACTAAATATAATTTTCTAACTATGTACAGTTGGAGGACTAAAATTTAATGAATGCTACCAAGTCAAATTTGCAGAAGGGGGGTGAGAGTAATCCAAACTCTCCTTATTGCTAAATTGTGAGTAAAGTATGGGGAAGAATAAAAGAAATAGTGGTGCCAATGGCAGGGAGAGGGGAGAGGCTTGTCACCAAATAAATTTGGAAAAAAAACTTATTTTTCGTATTTTCACCAAATAAAAATTGAAATCACCTAAAGAGCCCTATCTACATTTTGGAAATACATTTTCTTTGTATCTTCTCTTAAAAAATGAACAAATCCTTGTATATAAATTTTCTTCATTTACCATCACTTGCATGAATCCATAGAATAACTGGGATTTAAAGAGAGCCAAGCCTTGAACCCCTTCCCCCTCGGGTAAGCACCTGACATCTAAGCAAAAATTACTGTATGTTCTAAACCGGGATGGGGACTACTACCCCCAAAATATCGAGATTTTGCAGGCGTGTTCCCTATTTCCCTGTCTTAACCAAATAATACACCTGTTCTTTTTTTTCATTTTTCAAGTTACACTCCTTCGGGACTAACACAAGTGCCTGGCTCGGGTTAATACCCTGTTCGTATTTGTAGGAGGAGATGACGGATAGAGTCTTCTAATGTCTTTTTAAACCATAGAAGGACCCCAAATGCAAAAGCCCTCTGGGTGTCATTTTGATGGTGGCCGGCGTTTACACCCCCGCCCCCCCGGGAAAATAAGGCTTTCCAAATCTGAGATTTTTTTATTTCAGTAGGGGAAAGGAATTTTGGTACTTGTATATTATGCGCCACTCACTTAAGTTTACGCTGTGTAAAATTCGAGAACTCATCAGTTTTTTTTGTTAGTTTCTTCGTTACTTTAGAAATAAATTTGGGCTATAGATTTGCATATTAGGGGGGGGGGGGGTACAGTATAGCGGGTCTGCATGCAAGATGTGTTTGGTACAAGTATTCTGCATATAAGATAGATAGAGAAGTGTATTTTAAAGCCAAATATACGGCCATGAACATAGTAAAATAATATAAATGAAAGGCACAAATAACATAAACATTTACTTTTACTTTATTACTTTATTACATTTTTACTTTATTACATTTACTTTATACTGGGATGTTTTTTTTTTTTAATTAACAAAATTTCCAGATACCTCGCTATTCTTCTGTAATTTTTTTAGTGGCTATATACCTAGAAAGAATTATTTTCTGGCTTAAAACTGTCCAAATACTTTACTCCGCGGGTAAATATCCCCCCGGAAAATATGCCCCCCCCCCCGTGGAAAAGAAGGCTTTCCAAATTTGAAAATTTTATTTGAGCTTAATTTTTTTTAATTTCTGTAGGGGGAAAGGAGTTTTGGTACTTGTGTATTATGGGTAACTCACCCAAGTTTACGCTGTGTAAGACTCGAGAATAAACCGGTTTCTTCGTTAGTTTTTTTCAGCTTAGCGCGAGACAAGACAAAGACAAGTGACAGAATACATGAACCTATTATGTTACTTTACTATGTTCATGGCCGTATATTTGGCTTTAAAATACACTTCTCTATCTATCTATCTAATATGCAGAATACTTGTACCAAACACATCTTGCATACCGACCCGCTATACTTTACCCCCCCCCCCCCTAATATGCAAATCTATAGCCCAAATTTATTTCTAAAGTAACGAAGAAACTAACGAAAAAACTGGTGAGTTCTCGAATTTTACACAGCGTAAATTTAAGTGAGTGGCGCATAATATACAAGTACCAAAATTCTTTTCCCCTACGTAAAAGAAACTTAAATAAAATTCTCAAATTTGGAAAGCCTTGTTTTCCACAGGGGGGGGGATATTTACAGGGGGGTAATCACCGGGGGGTAAACGCCTAGAATCGATTTTGATATTATTAATTTTACGAATAAGAAATTGTGGATAAGGTAAATTATACGCGATTCATGTACAACGTCGATTATTTGGTGAATTCGCCGGTAGACTCAAGGGTCGTAATCGTTGTTTTGACTAGACAAATAATTATCATAGTTTGTGATCAAAATGATAACTAATCTACTGAAAGAAAAAACAGTGATGGTTCTAGGCTTTAACCCCCCCCCCCGCAGAAAATAAGGTTTTTCAAATTTTGAAAATTTTATTTGAGTTTTTTTTCCGTACAGGGAAGGAATTTTGGCACTTGTCTAGTATACGCCACTCACTCAAGTTTACACTGTCTAAAACTCGAGAACAAACCTGTTTCTTCTTTAGTTTCTTTCAGCTTAACGTGAGACAAGACAAAGACAAGTGGCAGAATAGATGGGAAATATATAATTTGGGCTATATATTTGCTCATAAGGGGGGGGGGGGTGTAAAGTATTTGGACAGTTTGAAGTCAGAAAACGATTCTTAGTTCATACTATGCAGAATAATTGTACCTAACACATTTTGCATGCAGACCCGCTATACTTTACCCCCCCCCCCCCAATGTGCAAATATAGAGCCCAAATTTGTTTCTTAAGTAACGAAGAAACCGGTTTGTTCTCGAGTTCTACATATCGTAAACTTGAGAGGGTGGAGTATAACACATAAGTACAGGAGTTTTTCATGGAGAGAGAGCCGGATTTCCCGGTATTATTTAAAAACGATCAGAAATTACATTTTTTAAAAAGCAAGTTTTTTCAACTGAAACTAAGAAGCAACATCAAAACTTAAAACGAATAGAAATTATTACTTATATGAAAGGGGTTGCCTCCTCAAGACCTCGCTCTTTACGCAAATTTACTTTTAATTTTAAAACAAAGCTTATTATTCTAATTAAACGGCCATTGCGTTACAGGAATTGTTCTTAAAGAATTAGGACAAAAAGTCAAAGAGCGTGATGAAACAGGTTTTTTAAGATTTGGGCCAAAAAAATCCAACAAAAAGCCTAAAAAGAGTTGTATGATTTTTCTGATGTAATTTAAAAAACAGCCTAACATTAGGAAAATAAAAAATTAACATTTTGCATCTCGCTTACTAGGTCTGTTTTCACCTTAGCTTCTTCCTGTCATATTTGATTTTATTTTATTACACACTTTCCTTAATTGTGCTTAGCACAACCGAAGGGAGCAGAAGACATGTAGGAAAAATTTTGATTTTCGCTAGTTATGACATAGTACGCCCATTTTTAGATGCGCATCTTTGTGTTAGATTGGTGAAATTCTGGGAGAAAATAATTAGGCTACCTAGAGTTCGGCTTCTTAAGCCAGCTTATTTGGTGAACTTGAAGGACGGTAGATGTGATTCGTGGCCAAATCAGGTCAAGAAGATACTGGACCTTTGTAGCCTTTCGAAGATGTGGAAGGAAGGAAAAGGCCCTATGGGTAAAACCGTGTCAGTATGGAAGGAAGTCCAGCGAACCCTAAATGACCAAGAGTGACAAGCTCATAAGGACCCATCTATAGAGAGGGTCCTGAAATACCGTTATAAGCTATTGCAATCACCTTATTCTTTTACGGTAACCTTAAATGATGATAGTGATGTAAAATAATGTAATAATATTCCGTTTAGATTTTGTCTCTGGTCTTTTACACGGTATTAAATAAAATAAAAAAGTTTTTTTTAACTGAAAGTAAGGAACGACGTTAAAACTTAAAATGAACAGATATTATTCCTTATATGAAAGGGGCTGTCCCCTCCTCAACGCCTCGCTCTTTACGCTAAAGTTTTTTATTGTTTAAAAAATAGAGTTGAGAGAAAGTCAAACTTTAGCGTAAAGAGCGAGGCGTTGAGGAGGGGACAGCCCCTTTCATATAAGGAATAATTTCTGTTCGTTTTAAGTTTTAACGTCGTTCCTTACTTTCAGTTAAAAAAACTTGTTTTTTTTATTTAATTTTTGAACGTTTTTGAATAAATGCAGGTTTTGATTTTGGCTCACCGTACATGAATAATTAAAAAACAAATTGAATATTAATTTCACTTTTATTTGGTTAAATGGCTCTCGAAACTTGTTTAATTTTATTTACGAACGTTTTTATTAGTAATAAATATAGATAACTTACGAATTAACTTACGTAACGAACTTCTATATTCATTTATTTTTAATACGTATAATAGAGGGTTCGCCCCCTAGTCAATACCTTGCTCTTGAAGCTAAAGTTCGAATTTTGTTCCAATTCTTTAAAAATGACCGCTTAATCACAAAGGCCGTTAATTAGAATAAATAGCTCTTATGAAAGTACTAAAAAATCTTTGGCTTAAAGAGCGAGGTGTTGACTAGGGGGTGAACCCAATCATATATGTAATATTTTCTGTTCGTTTAAAGTTTTGATGTTGCAGTTGAAAAACTTGTTTTTTTATATTTAATTTCTGATCTTTTTTTAAATAATGCTGGGAAGTCCGGCGTCCCCTTCATAGCAATGTCCCTTCCCCCATGAAAACTTCCTTCGTGGAAAGATCCTCCCACATAACCCCCGACCCCCCCACTACCAGGAAAAATCTCCCCTGAAAACGTCTGTATACTTCCCAATAACCAATACTATATGTTAACATTGGGTGAAGTTCATAACTTTCAGCCCTCCCCCCGGGAAGTTCGGGGGGATTAAGTCCTCCTAAAAGACATACTTATAATATTTTCGAACATGCTGAACAAAATGGCTATCTCAAAATTTTGATCGGGTGACTTTGGAAAAAAAAATAAGCGTGGGAGGGGGCCCAGTTGCCCTCCATTTTTTGGTCACTTAAAAAGGGCACTAGAACTTTTAATTTACATTCCAATGAGCCCTCCCACGATATTCTAGGGCCACTGGGTCGATACGATCACCCCTGGGAAAAAAATTAAATAAACACGCACCCGTGATCTTTCTTCTGGCAAAAAATGCAAAATTCCGACTTTTTTTGTAGATAGGAGCTTGAAACCTCTACAGTAGGGTTCTCTGATACGCTGAATATGATGGTGTGATTTTCATTAAGGTTCTATAACTTTTAGGGGGTCTTTCCCCCTTTTTTTCCAAAATCAGCCAAATATTCTCAGAAGCGTAACTTTTAATGGGTAGGACTAAACTTGATGAAACTTATATATTTGAAATCAGCATTAAAATCTGATTCTTTTGATGTATCTATTTGTATCATAATACTGTTTTCTAGAGTTTCGGTTACAATTGAGCCGGGTCGCTCCTTACTTACAGTTCGTTCCCACAAACTGTTTGATTCTGTGTACTCACGCTATATTGCTCAGGAGAAGCTGAATACTTAAGAAGCTCAGCGTTCTTGCGTAATTTATGAAACTGCAAGAACTTTAGGATTCCAAACATAATTTTTACTTCCAAATAAAGCTATTAAGTCGATTAAATAAAACTATTTAATGGATAACTAAGACTTGCAAGTTTTGGACTGCCTGTTTAGGATTTACGTGTGCAATGGAGCATAATTCAAATGACCATGGTAATTATTTCAAGGTGGGGCTTAAATCAGTTTCTAAGTTGATGAGGTTCAATATTCTGTTTAGCTAAACATAGTAAAGCCTATCATGTAGAATTTGTTCATAGATAATTTTGCTCTTTCAGCCTAATCCTAACACAAGTCTAACAAGTCTTGCTAAAAAATAATTTAATCAAAGATCAAGGATTCCAAATTTATTAACTGTATTTAGTTCTGAAACTAATGAATAAACAAAACAAGAAAGACCTATTATGTACAGCTTCACCAAAAACTAGGTTAAGTTAAGAAACTAGGTCACTAATTGATAGTAACTTTCTCTCTATTTAAATATACCAAGTCGATTAGATTTTTATCTAAATTTATTCTGGTATTTATAATGAACAAAATAATAATCAGGGAAATAGAACTTTGTTATCCTGTAGAAAACGAAATTTTGATACCAATAGATACATCAAAAGAATCAGATTTTAATGCTGATTTCAAATATATAAGTTTCATCAAGTTTAGTCCTACCTACCAAAAGTTAAGCGCCTGAGGAAATTTGGCTGATTTTCGAAAAAAGGGGGAAAGACCCCCTAAAAGTTATAGAACCTTAATGAAAATCACACCATCATATTCAGCGTATCAGAGAACCCTACTGCGGAGGTTTCAAGCTCCTATCTACAAAAATGTGGAATTTTGCATTTTTTGCCAGAAGAAAGATCACGGATGCGTGTTTATTTGTTGTTTTTTTTTTGTTTTTTCCCCAGGGGTGATCGTATCGACCCAGTGGTCCTAGAATATGGTGGGAGGGCTCATTCGAACGGAAATTAAAAGTTCTAGTGCCCTTTTTAAGTGACCAAAAAAATGGAGGGCAACTAGGCCCCCTCCCACGCTCATTTTTTTCTAAAGTCACCCGATCAAAATTTTGAGATAGCCATTTTGTTGAGCATGGTCGAAAATATGATAACTATGTCTTTTAGGATGACTTAATCCCCCGAAGTCCCCGGGGGAGGGCTGAAAGTTATGAACTTTACCCAATGCTAACATATAATATTGGTTATTGGGAAGTATACAGACGTTTTCAGAAGGGATTTCTTCTGGTAGTGGGGGGGAGTGGGTCGGGGGTTATGTGGGAGGATCTTACCATCAAGGAAGTTTTCATGGGAGAAGGGACATTGCTATAAAGGGAGCGCCAGATTTCCCAGCATTATTTAAATAAAGATCAGAAATTATATATAAAAAAACAAGTTTTTTTAACTGAAAGTAAGGAGCAACATCAAAACTTAAAACGACAGAAAACATTACGTATATGATTGGGTTCATCCCCTAGTCAATACCTCGCTCTTTAAGCCAAAGATTATTTAGTACTTTCATAAGAGCTATTTATTCTAATTAACGGCATTTATGATTAAGGGGTCATTTTTAAAGAATTGGAACAAAATTCGAACTTCAGCTTCAAGAGCAAGGTATTGACTAGGGGGCGAACCCTCTAATATACGTATTAATAATATAAGAATATAGAGGTTCGTTACTTAAGTTAATTCGTAAGTTACGTATATTTATTACTAATAAAAACGTTCGTAAATAAAATTAAACAGGTTTCGAGAAAGCCATTTAACCAAATAAAAGTGAAATTAATATTCAATTTGTTTTTTTAATTATTCATGTACGGTGAGCCAAAATCAAAACCGGCATTAATTAAAAACGTTCAAAAATTAAATTAAAAAAAAGTTTTTTAACTGAAAGTAAGGAACGACGTTAAAACTTAAAACGAACAGAAATTCTTCCGTATATGAAAGGGGCTGTCCCCTCCTCAACGCCTCGCTCTTTACGCTAAAGTTTGACTTTCTCACACCTCTATTTTTTTTAAGAAATGAAAAACTTTAGCGTAAAGAGCGAGGTGTTGAGGAGGGGACAGCCCCTTTCATATACGGAATAATTTATGTTCGTTTTAAGTTTTAACGTCGTTCCTTACTTTCAGTTAAAAAAAACTTTTTTTTTTTATTTAATTAGCTTTTAAAGTTGTTCCGTTATTTAGAGTAAGCGGGAGATGAGCACAAAAAAAATTCAGAAACCTCAACTTCTGTACACTATTTTGTATAACGTTTTATCTTATTAGCGTTCTGCAAATTTGGTTTCAGAATACTCTCTTATGTCTTTGAGGTTTTAGGCTTACTCTCAAGCTAAAGACTGCGAACCCTATAGGACCAAGAAATCCAAGAGTGACAAGCTCATAAGGACCAATCTATGTCTTTGAGGTTTTACTCCCAAGCCAAAAACTGTTGGGGGGGAGGAGGTTTATTTTAAATTTAGGTTGAATAAAGAGGATTTGAATAATTTGTTGTTGGTAAGAGGGGATAGTTTGGATTTAGGTGAGAAGGAAATTTTTGGGAAAGTTTAGACTGGCAGCAGGCCCCTATGTGTGGATATGTGAATGAGTATTTATTTCATTTTGTATCCGAGTGTGAAGAGCTGTCTGAGTTGCGGAATGAATATTTTGGACCAGCGTTTAGGAGTGAAAGTTGGTTAATTGAGCGGATGGCTGAGAGGAAAACATGTGCTATTAAACAGTTGTATAAATTTCTTCGTTTAGGGATTAAACATAGGGAACCATGTTTGAGGGGATAGCTTGTTACGGGTTTTAGGATTTGAATTTTATTATGATTGGTGTTTGTTGGTAAAAATTTTGAACCTTGGTGCGTTCCTTTCTTGTCGTTTTGTTCTTCTTTTTTGATTTTTTGATTTTTATTATCTAAAGATGTATTTTGTTTGTAGACTGTATTCTGTATTGCTATGGTCCGCAGGCTTTTTGCAATAAATCTTATCTTATCTCAAATCCTTGTATAATATCCAAGGGGTCGCGAAACCAGCTATCAGACAACAGGGTTGCCACAATGGAACCAAGCTAGAGCCTAAAATGAACAAAACAAATAACACGACCGCACGCAACAAAAATACCAAATCCGTATTTTTGTACATAGGAGCTCCGTATTTTGTACAAAATAAGGTACTAAAGTTCTTGGAACGTTAAACTTGATGTCGCAATTTTAAATTAAAAGATGCTCCTCTTTTCAGGTATGGTTTGCCCTTTTCCTAAAATTAATTTTTGACAGGAGGGGGGAGGGGTCATTTCATATTGTAAAACGCAAATTTTTTTGTACGAAGTTTTAAAAGGTGTTTTGATATGGGAATGTCGACGTTGCATGTCTGCCGTGATATTATTTTTTTTTTACTAGGGGCATTGATTCAGGGTTGATAGGGTCAAATTCTATTCACAGGGGATATAAAACCTTGGTATAATTAATCCAACTTAAACAGGGATTTCCTATTACTATTTCCCCAACATAAGATATTTACTGATTCTTACATACTTACGGTCACACAAATCAGCTCTCGGAAGAAATAGAATCAGGGAAAACATGGGGGGGGGGGGTCAAAAATATGTAAAAGTGCACTTTAGGTCATACTTTTTCAAAGGGGGGATTCCCACCAATTATATATTTTTTTTTGAAATTTTCATTAAATGATGTTCCTCTTTTTGGAGATGTTTCAGCCTTTTCCTAAATTAAATTCCCACAGGGAGCTTAATTTTGCGAATTTTACGTATTTGACATCAGCATAGAAACAGCTTCATTTTAGTTCTTTTTTCTTCTCATTTAATTTTTACTTCAGTTTAATTCTTCATTTAATCTCTGTCTTTTTCAAGTTTTAGTTACTACTGACAATGTTTTTTACTTAGCGTCCATTGCCATATGCGGTTTGACGCAGAAACATCAAGACAATAAAAATTGTCAAAGTGGCGAAAATGGCTGAATAATTCACGTTGGGCCGAACTTAAAAACAGCTGAAGTTATTTATGAAAAATATGAAAATTTTAAGTAAAAAATAAGACACAACTATCAATAACAACCAAGAAGAGTTACAGCAAAATATGTTTCGGACTTAAATTTTTTTTTTCTTGTTTAACCATATTTATAGAGTAATAGTTACTATTCCGAGCCAATACAGCACTTACCTCGATATCATTATAGCCAGAGTAAGTTTCGACCAAGCCGATTAAATGACTCAAGCATTTTAGGGGCGTGGTTGTGCCACACGTCTTGAGAATAAAACGGTTCTTAGTGATGAACATGCTGCTCTCGCTGAAAAAAAAATCATACAATCCTTAATTCATATAATCCCCTTAAAACCTTAATATCCAGAAAAACCTAAATTAATCCTTAATCCTTAGTGATGAACATCCTGCTCTCACTAAAAAAAAATATTAAAATATCTATCTTTAATTCGTATAATCCAATTAAATCCAGAATATCCACATGATCATAGATTAATCCTTAATCCATAGTGATGAACATGCTGCTCTCGCTAAAAAAAAACTTAATTCGAATGATTGATATAGTAACATATATGCATTTAAACACCAGCTTTAGAAGAGAAAGAACATCAGAGTATTCCCAGGGAGAGGGGGGGGGGTCAAAAATACGAAAAACGCAATTTAGGCCATTTTTCCGACAGGGATATTTCAGACCCACTAGCAGGGAGAGAATTCTCACACCTATCCTAAAAGATAGGATACCTATGCTCAGACTATACAAAAGTCTGAATCTTGGCAAGGGGAGGGGGCCGATATCACCAAATCCAGGATTTTTGATCTACTACTACTATTAACAATTCACCGCAGCACCAAGCCGCCTGAGGCCAACACAGCTACACACGCTCCTCCTCCATCCCAATCTATTCAAGGCCTCCCTTTTTACACCCGCCCACAAAGTTCTCATTTCCTTTAAATCTTCCTTTATGACGTCCTCCCACCCCAGACGAGGACGACCTGCTTTCCGTTTAGCCCTAGACGGTACAAAAGAAAAAAACACTACAAAACGCAACAAAAAATCTGTTGCATGCATTTTTCTTACTTTTGTACCAGTCAGACAAAATGCGCCTTGGAGACAAATAATTGTTTCTTTGAAAAACAAAAACAAAGAGGTCCATTTCTAGACCCACTTTTTAGTATAGCATTAAAAATGATTCTATAGCACCGGCACACCTGCATAGATTGGGAGACTCCCCCTCCCCATCCCCAGGACTGGTTAAATTACACTCTCCAAGAAATTAAGACAGGGTTGAGCCATTTCGCCAGGATAAAATTTTAGCACCATTTCTTCGTCTGGAAAGGAATTATGGGTGCAACAGTCTGAGCCCGACAGACCTAAAGATGAGTGTTATTACCACTAGTATAGTTAAGTATATATAATATTGAAAAAGAAATATGGCGACCTTAAAAGGGTCAAATGGCACTTAATAACATAAGCAGGGCCAGACAAAACCAATTTTCAGTTACGAAAGATTCATAAACAATTCGTTGCTATCAATTTGAAAGTTTTTTTTGAGGGCTTCAAAGTATTTTTTTACCTGCCTCATCTTATTTCTGGCGTATCATTTTATTAGTACAGGATGCAGAGCCGTTAAAAGGGTTGTTGGTGCCCGGAGAAAAATTTATAACAGCTCCCCCTCCCCAAATCAAATATAATCGAAAAAAACTTAAGCAAAGTGAGGAATTTGATTAGAGTGGGCAATCCTCCAGCCACGGCACCCCAGGCAGCTAACTCAGTTGCGCCCCCCCCCCCGGCGAAAAATTTCCCCATGCGCAAATTGAGCAGCCACAGAGGAAGTAAAAATTAGGTACCCCAAAATATGGATCAGATCCCCCAAGGGGTAACAAAAGGACCAGATATTAACAACAGTTTTAGGACAGGGGCTCCGACTTATAAAAAACGGCTAGAACTCGAAATTTTCGATCGAATGATCATCCTCGGAAGTTTCTACGGCCCCAAGGGGGGGGGGGGGCGGAGATAAGAAAGGGGCAACCCCACTCCTATGCAGAATAAATTCTACTACTTTGGGGTTTATAGGTACTCTTTACTTTCATGACAATAGCTTCGACCAGAAATATTCCAAGTAATCAAGAGTGATTAAACATTAATTTCTAACTCCACCCTCCCCCCGCGCTTTCCTTAGAACTAATTCGGTATTCACATGAATGCTCAATGAGAGTTAGGATGTTTTAGCATTGAAATGCACCTTTTGCAGCATCTACACCCCTCCAAAGTTGATACGACCACCCTTTCCATAAAAACCTTTAATCATAAACAATGGACAACTTACATAGCTTACAGCCCTTGCCACGGGGGCTTGAAGGGAATTGTCGAACCCGAAGATATGGTTATTTGACTTCTGGACTTTTTTGAACAAACTGGCTATCACAAAAATTTAATCAGATGCGCTGGGGGGAAAATGAGGGAGATAATTCGGGAGGATTCTTCCACATTCTTTGTCGACAAATCTATTCGAAGAAAGAGTGACGTGTGGAAAAAATGAAAGAGTGGCGCGTGGATAAATGATGAGCTGATCCCCCCCCCCCCACGGAAACTTCCCCCACACACAAAATTGAGCAGCCAGAGAAAAAGTACAAAATAAGTACCTCAAAATGTCGATCAGATGTCCTAGGGGGTAACAAAAGAACCAGACCTATAAAATAGTTTTAGGACAGGGGCTGGTTGTTTTCCAACCACTTTCGACTTATAAAAAAGGACTAGAATTCTCACCTTTCAATCGAATGAGCATCCTCCGGTTTCAACAACCACGAGGGGGAGATTGATGGATAATGAAGGGGTAGCCCCCCTTCTATGTGGGATAAATTCTGCTAGTTTGGGGGTTCAATGTTACTCTTTACTTTCATAATAACAGCATAAACCAGAAACATTCGCAGAAATCAAGAGGGATTGAATATTAATTTCTAACTCCACCCTCCCCCACCCCTTGCTTAGAAGGAGAAACACATCTAGGTCCGGAAAAACGCATGGAAAATATACAATTCGGGATATATATTTGCATATTATAAATTGGGCTGGTGATAAGGTATAGTGAAGCACTTACAGAAATGATATAAGCATTTTAAAGTTGTTTTCAGGAGGAGTATTTCTGAACAAGCCGCAAAAAGGGCCTTTAAAGCTAAGAATGGATGTATTTATTTCAATACGGTCATACTGTACGTCTATACGTTAGCTTTTGAACTGACATTCTGTTCAAGGTAAACGATCATTTTGGGCGATATTTGGACTGATTCTCTCATTATATGGTAATATCTTTAATATAGGATTCGTGGACTTACTAAGTCACTCAATATACCACTAGGTGGCTTGGCTAAGCAAACTGTTTTGATAAGTATCCCTATTTAAGAAATTTAAAATAATTTGCCAATAACACAACACCATTTCCTGAGAAACGCTACGTCTGTCCAGCCCTTAAGCATGGCCACAGTTCGGAGTCTCATTTTCTATTTCTTCTACTCTTAATTTTACGCATAAAACCCAAAGTTAAAGATACAACTAATGTGAAAAATAAATTCTTTTACAAATTACATCATTTCATTTGGTCTAAACTCCAAAAAAGATACCTGATACAACCGGATACAAGTTACATGAGAACCAGTTTTGAACATAGGTCCCAGATAGAATCAAATTCATTGCATAACTTGGCACAGAGAAGGAACCAGTTTTTGTTGACTAATCTGTATAAAAAGCGGCTATCAAATTAAATCGAGTTTCTTTTGAGAAATTATGCAACAAGCAACATTTAGTTTAATATTGATTCACCTCTTATCATTATTATTTGAAAAAAACTACGTTTTCTAAAGATTTAAAGAGGCTGAGTTACAAGGTCGAACCTTAAAACGTACAGGGATTAGGAGGCACAGTTGGGGGACTGCCGCCCCCCAAACCCCCCGCTTTCGCAGCCTTTGAATAAAAAAAATTCTTTAAACTGAAAGTAAGGAGCGACATTAAATCTTAAAACGAACAGAAATTATTCCGTATATGAAAGGGGCTGTGCCCTCCTCAACGCCTCGCTCTTTACGCTAAAGTTTGAATTTCTCACAACTCTTTTTTTTAAACAATAATAACTTTAGCGTAAAGAGCGAGGCGTTGAGGAGGGCACAGCCCCTTTCATATACGGAATAATTTCTGTTCGTTTTAAGATTTAATGTCGCTCCTTACTTTCAGTTTAAAGAATTTTTTTTATTCAAAGGCTGCGAAAGCGGGGGTTTGGGGGGCGGCAGTCCCCCAACTGTGCCTCCTAATCCCTGTACGTTTTAAGGTTCGACCTTGTAACTCAGCCTCTTTAACTCTTTAGAAAACGTAGTTTTTTTCAAATAATTTCTGCACGTTTTTGTACAGTTTATTACTTATTATTGCTTGACTAACTGTTAGCTGATCCTGTCAGGAGTTAAAGTTGGGGGGCTGCCGCCCCCCAAACCCCCCGCTCTTGAACATTCTTGTGTTAAGGCTTTTAATTCCTGAATACTCAAATCACGTCGTACAGGGTGCCTCCTAATCCCTGTACGTTTTAAGGTTCGAACTTGTGTCTCAGCCTCTTTAACAGCCCCCCCCCAACTGTGCCTCCTAATCCCTGTACGTTTTAAGGGTTGACCTTGTAACTCAGCCTCTTTAACTCTTTAGAAAACGTAATTTTTTTCAAATAATTTAAAAAAGAAACTGAGTTTCTTTTTAAAGTTTAAATTCAGTATATAAAAAATTTGCTCTGACGGTGAAACGAACCCAGGTTTTCCGCCTGACAGTCTGGAGTATCAACCGTTGGACTAAACAGACACAATCGTAATTGTTTTTTAGTAAATGGAAGCTATTTTCGACGCAAGCAAATTCCCACGAAACTTGATATTTGGTTTTTGGAAAACAGGGAAGGAGTGATCAGATTGAGCTGAAATTTCGAGGATAAGCTCCCAGGCCCCAGGAAAGCTTATCCTCTAAATTTCAGCCCGATCAGACAACGTTAAAGGGGGGTTGTGGTGGGAAAAATTAACATGGGCTATTATAGGAAAACGAGGTTTTTCGTAAATGTAAATTCGGGGGATAATTTTTTCGGTCTGAAAATATCAAAAGGCCCTTACAGGTCGAATTCTGCTTCGAATGAGTCCTCATTCACCCGGATCAGTTGCCAACTGTGGCCTGTAGGCGTGGCTAAGAAAAAAAAGAAATGATGAATTTTAAGTGGCTATATTTGGTTTTTTGAAAACAGGGAAGGAGTGATCGGATTGAGCTGAAATTTCGAGGATAAGCTCCCGGGCCCTAGGAAAGCTTAACCTCTAAATTTCAGCCGAATCAGACAACGTTAAAGGGGGGCTGTGGTGGGAGGGTCGAAACTTCCGGCCCAGTTTACCCCATGAAGATAAAGTCGGAGGAGGATGAAATTTTGCAAGTTTCTTAGTTTGAGCTTGGGCTACAAAATGCAATTACCGCCGTCTCTCTGCGACCTCTAGGACCTGAAATCGCTTAACATTGTGGTGGGTCGCCTCTTTCTAGAGGCACAAGTGTGCCTCCTTGATGTGTTTTTTTGGAGCAAGGAATCAGTTTTTGTTCAGTAATCTGCAAAAAATGCTATTATTAAATAAAAAATGTTTTTAAAGAATGGAGTTTGTGATAAGGGTTCTGCAGTAGATTGCATGGTACACATCAATAAAAGGGCCAATAGAAAACAGGATGCTGGGTCAGCTGCAGGCAGTAGCATCAATTCATGAAAATTAAGGGGGGAGTGGTGCCTACTGTATTATTTCAAAATCTAGACGGGGTAGTTTTGCTGCTTTTGGTACTTGTTTAGAATCCGGTAGTCAGGCGAGAAAGACCGAGATGCTTAATTGAAAATAGCTTTTCTCTGCATGTGAGGGGTTGCTCACTCCGTGACAAAGACTTAAAATTCAGTTTTTGGGGGGTTGAAGCAAGGGCGTAACCAGAGGGGGGGAGTTAGGGAGGATTGACCCCCCCCCCCCGAAATGTTTGCCTGACTCGTACAAACGTAACAAAAATATATATAGACAAATCTTTTATACATTTTTTGAGGTTTTTTGTGTACCCCCCCCCCCCTACCCCGAATTTTTTTTAGTAAAACCCTCTCCGAAAAAAATCCGTCACTGTTCTATTGACCGGACTCTTTATATCTCAAACTCGAGACGGCTGAAAAACCTGTTTTTCAACAGAATGATACAAGACACCTCTGTACAGAAATACAATGTATAGCGTGGTTTTAATTGCGTATACGATATTTAAAGTGTTGTTTTTTGTTTTGTTTTTTTTTTTTGGGGGGGGGGAGGGGGGAAGGTACCTAGATTAGGTTAAGTTACGCGTTTAATATATGCTATGTATTGCCCCTACCCCCCTCCCAAATGTGCAAATATATAGCCAAAATTTGTTTCTAAACTATTATATAGTCATCCTATTTTACTTTATTTAATTAACATTAACCAAACTAGCACTATATAAAAGATTCCGGTTAATAGAACAGCACCAAAAATCCTGGGTACGGCCTCGGGTTGAAGGGACAAAAAAGGTACCTAGGTTAGGTTACATACTTAGGTACTTGTGCACTAAATGGTACACACAAAAGAAGTCAAGTTTGGTTATGCTAATAAAAAATACGATGATTATATAATAGTTTAGAAACAAATTTGGGCTATATATTGGCACATTAGGGGGAGGGGAGGGGTAAAGCATAGCATATATTAAATACGCAACCTAACCGAACCTAGGTACCTTCCCCCCTAAACCCCCCAAAACAACAGTTTAAATATCGTATACGCATTAAAAACCACGCTATGCATTGTATTCCTCTATAGCGGTTAACCCGTCAAAAACGGATTTTTCGTGACTGGTTCCCTTGTAAAGGCCCGTAAAATGCAAGAGTACCACAAGTTCTTTCCAAAGTCACTCCCCGAAGAAGATCTTAGCTCTCGCACACATTCCACTTAAAAATTTAAAATACAAAGAAGAAAACACTGACCTTAAGACATAAGAATCGATGATATCATTTTTCCTTTCGCTGATGATGGTGCATTTAACAATTTCAAGAAGCGCATCTAGCTCAGCTCTAAAAATAAAACACAATTATTATAAACATACTTTCACGCAGGGGAGGGGATAGAGGATCCTACCCCAACCCCTATAAACCGAAAAAATAATGGCTAAAAACGTATTCGCTTAATGCCCCGACTCCTTCCACTTCAACAGTTAGACCTATATACACCTATGACTACAAAACTAAATATGATAATGAAATCCTGTGGTGGCGAAGACGGTTCGATCTCACCTTCGAGATACGAGACCCAGAGTTCGAACTCAACTGCAGCAACACATTGCAAGGCTGACGCAAGGACCTTAGTAGTCAAGAAGCGTTGTTAATCCAAGACATACATACAGAATGATTGTGAACTATTTGCTTAGCAGTTTCATCACAGGGCTGCCACCCGGTTTAAAAATTCGGTACTTATTTAGAATCCAGAAAACACGCGAGAAAGACCGCATCGGAATATCAAACTACAGGTTTAATGAACAGGTTTTCGCTGCATAATGAGGTAATGCTCACATCGTGACAAAGATTTAAACTTTAGTTTTTTGGGGTTGAAGGGGCAAAAAAAAGGTACCTAGGTTAGGTTGCGTATTTAATATATGCTCTGTTTACCCCCCCCCCCTATTGGGCAAATATGTAGCCCAAATTTGTTTATTACATTTTCATCCTATTTTGTCTTATTTCATTAGCATTAAACGAAACTTTACTTCTCGCATGTTTTCTGGATCCTAAATAAGTACCAAAAAATAACTAGATTTTAGTGATTTTTCGGTTAATTTAGTGTTTGTCTTCAATAATCATGTGATTTATGTGCTGGTTTAGTGATTCTTTTTCTTTAGACAATAAAAAAATTCCTAGAAATAGTGATAAATCCTTAGGGGTGGAAACCCTGTTTGAACAATATACTGACACAGAACAATATACTGACAGAACAGAACATGCTGAGCTCCCGCCAGACCCAAAATTTACAGTCGCAACGCCGTACGAATTTCACTCTGAGCTGTGGAAGTGCCAACATTTTTGGAAAAAAAGAATGTCGTATCAAGTAGGAGGCTTTTCCAGTATGGGTGAGTCTAGGGGCAAGGATATGCAGTGCCCAGCTCCCTCCTAAAAAATCCCCACAGTCATTTTAAATCAAGTTCTCATAGAAGAAGGTGAAAAAAATCGTAAATACGCCCATGTATCTAGATGAACGAGAAGAGAAATATTGGTATTTCAACATTTTTAAGACTAATGATGGAGGACCTAAACTACAAAATAGCCTTCTCCTGGCAACGTCTATTTCTAAACTTCACTGCTATTGGATATTTAGACGAAATATAAGCAAAAAGAGTAACTTAAAACGGCACATATTTGTGTATCTTTCGGGTACCCGAGTCTCTTCCTATTCCAAGTCTCATAAAATATATAAAAAAGAATATTCGTATCCTCAAATCCCCGTGAAGATATCGTCAGAAAAAATGCCTTCAGATCAGTTCTGGCAGGATGAAACAAGTTTTTATTTAGTCTACATAATAGCGCAGTAAATTCTCAGAAACCGGCATGGCAACAAGGTTGTCCAGACAGAAAGCACGTCGCTAATAATCCAAACTAGTCGGCATTTTTGTTCTTTTTAGCAAAAAAGAAGTCCATACAAATGTTGTGAAAGTTAAACACATAAGAACGAGCTAAAATACTTCCAGAAGAAATTTCGAAATGAATTACCGAAAAGAAAGAAAAATCCGTTAAAACTCAATTAAAATCACTTACACTCAGTAATTTGTATATATAAATAGAAATGAAACCAAAAACCAGTAACCGACACTGAAATCAAATTACCATGTGGGCCGTAACATAGTTTAAAGACCCGTTCGCATAGAAACTTCGCGGATACCCACATTTAGCTTGTGCTAATTTGTGCCAAACAGATTGCTCATAGAATCTTCTGATTTGCTGAAAAATTTTGATTGGCTTAAGGCCCATTCACAATGAGAGTTTACTAATACTGAGGAATAGCTAGCGCTAACTACAAGGTCCATTCACGAAGAGGTTTTAATAATAATATTTATACCGAGAATTAGCAAGGGGTAATTTGAGCCAATCAGTTGTTTTTTTTTGTTTTTTTTTATTGGCTCAAGTTAGTAAAATCTCAAAAGTAAAGTCTCATTGCGTTTAGGGCATAAAATACTCCAATGCAAAGTTTCCAACAGTGGTTGTTCAAGAGAAATATTCACAATATAAACCTGAAGCGTAGCTTGAGTTCTCAGCGCCTGGAGACAATATCAGTTTTTGAGCCCCCCTCCCTACCATGAATAACAAATTATAAGTAAAAACAAATTTAAAACAGAACAACACCCTCTCAGAGGTGGCACCAGGGGACAGCCGCCCCCTAGGGACATCAATGATAAAAAGCACTAATGCTCAGTAATTTATTAAAGTGCGGGTACTGTCTGTGAAACGGAACACACTCAAAAATTGAAGTTAGGTTAACCCTAATTAAATATGCCAAACTATGATGATGATGCAAAACTTTAGAAACAAGATTATGGAAACTGCGACAAAAAAAATGTGGAAAGCAGGCCGCACAGAACGCATTATATTAAACACCTAACCAAACCTAACCCCTAACCACCTCTGTATATTAAATATTTACTAAAAACATATATACATCGTAATTTTCTAACTCAAAATAAGGAAATCAAAGCCGATCCAGGAAGGGAAGCCGTTTTCCGTCAAATCTTACACAGCGTAATTCTTGAGTGCGTTCCTTTTAACTGACAAGTACCTAAGTGAGAAATGATACAGCTATTCCAGGCCATAAAGATTATTCTCCTGCTAAGTTTCATCCCAAATAGATAGATAGGGACTGGCATATTCATACGGATCTATTGGGGGCGGGGCTGATTATCTTCCAAACCTTGAAAAACAAGCTAATTACGAGGTTAGTCTTGAAACTGATGCGAATGATCGATGTAGTGAATAAACTAGGGCAGTGGTTCTCAAACTTATTTAGACACTGCGCCCCTTTTTACCTACAAAACATTTTATGTACCCCTTCTCGGTTACCGGTACTAGGTAAACTATAGCTAAAGTATAAACAAAATGGCTCCTAGAGTTAAAGTGTTGTTTTATTTTGTATTGGCCGGCCGCGTACCCCCTAAAAAATTTTGCGTGCCCCCAAGGGGTACCTGTACCACAGTTTGAGAACCACTGAGCTAGGGGATAGAAGTCACTGGACATAGATCAGGCAAATATGGTTGGTAGTCGTCCGGTTCTAAAATAACTCACAAGTTTAGACCATACCAACGGGTGAGGTTTGAGCAGGGCATTGTTTTGATAGACTGTCAGGTGTTTGTCCGCTTGGGGCTGTTTCACCACAGCACAGTAGACAGAATATACCAGTAAGCTTATCGCAGATCATTTCTGGTCTTCGTTCTCGGTGCGAACAAAAAGCTCCTCCCACTTATTTCTGCATTAGCGGGAATGCGGGTTAGTCTGTTTCCGATTGTTTCAATGCACTTTGATGGAAACAATCGGAAACAGACTAACCTGCATTCCCGCTAATCTGACTTCGCCTATGTTTATATATGCAAAAACGTTCTCAGGAGCACTCGCACCCCGGTCCGGGTTTTTATAATGGGTGAGATAGAGAATGATCATACTGGATAATTATATGAACTGTGCACCACAGTTTAAATTTTGAAATTACCGGTGTAAGGATGCACAACGGCCCATTAATTCTTCACATTCGAAGTAGTCAGATGAACAGGATTTCATACTCTTCCAAAATATAGGCATTGTCACCTTACAATCGGAAAAAACCCTTTACTTCTTCAAATCGAGATTCTCCAAGCCACATCTAGGACAATAGCTTTTGGTTGATATATGACAACCCCTTCTATGGTACGGAAACGAATAGATTTCTGAAAACCCCTCCCTTCTTATTGCCCCACCTAAGAGTCACAGCAGTTTACTACACACCAGTCTACTCTGTGCCAGAAACGTAAATGCAAGCAAAATTTTAGAAATCTTTATCAAAACTGATGTCATAAAAATTTAGAATTTAAGATTTCCAGATTGATCTTTTCAGAAATATTTCCTGGAAATCTAGAAGATATGGAGCCTTGATTCCAGGGTTCAAAGATGTAATTTATCATCTTTTGATTGCTGGACATTGAATGATCCTTTAAGAAATTTACTTTTGGGGAAAGGTCAGTCATACTTAGTTTTTTGTTTGAACTACTCCTTAGAATAAAAAAATCTGCAATTATAAAAAAATTAAGCTTTAAAAACTACAGAGGAAAGTTTCTTCTCTATTTCATGATCCCCATGCAAGGACAATATTTTTGAATTCCTGCCTGTTACCATTACCAAGCTGAAGACTGTTGACTAAAAAAAAAAACAGTAGTGTTAAACCAAAATATAATGTCTAATACAATATAGACAACACTGAAGTTCTTTATCTAAAGGAAGTTTGTCAATGTGTAAAATTAGAATTTAGACCATGGCTATGCTGGATGCACTTATTTTAAAACTGCTTAAGCACTTATGGACAACTAGACCTAGACAAATAACAGCAATGATTACATACACACTAATGAAAACAGCTTATTTACAGATCCATGAAGATGTGCCACTTTTACATTATCAATGTCCCTTTTTGTTCTCTGCATATAATTTCACATATTTTTTTATCTTTATAACGGTTAATTGATTCGTTTACAAGAGACATTATTCACTTCACTTATAGGCTACTGCATTTTCTTGGGTTATTAGCTGTCACTTATCCAACAACACTAATTGGGCTGGTCAGATAGTAACCTTGGTATACTAGAATGCACTAAGCATTTCAGTGGGTTCCAGTTTCAGCAAATCAAGGATGAATAGAAGAGAGAACAAGTTAGCTGAAAATGGTTTATAACAGATTTGTGGTAAACCTGGAGTCCTGAAAATCCACCATGCAGAGCTTGGTGCCGACATGCGCAAGAACCTACTGCGTCAGTATCCATTTATGCATTGCCTAAATATAGAGCAATAAGCCTAAACTACATCCTTAAATTACAGCAAATTTATCTTGTATTACAGAAATCAAATGGTAAAAATAGAAATGTTCCATTTTATTCCCCATTAAATGCTCTTTCCAAATACTATCCCCATATTCAACCTGTTTTTTTTTTCAACTTTAACTTTTGGTACAATACGGACAACACAGGTAACTGGAGAGGGAAAGTTAGACTACTAGGCTTATGAGTATTTCTTTCTGTTTTTAAATTACTTTCATAAAATAAATTTTACTGTCCACATGACATTTAATATAGTAGGCCTACACTAATTGTGCTTATTGAACAAGTAATTGAAATATTGATATTCAATTGAGCACAATAACTATTCAACAAGCAATAGTAATTAATTACCATTGATAGTTGATTTGAAATTGCAATTTGAAAAATAAAAAACAAAAATCAATCAACCTTGGTTTGAAGGTCACCTAGAACTATGCCTAGCTCAGGCAGTTCAAGGGATGTAACTACAATTAAAGTACCAACCATTGCATTTAGAAAATGTTGAATGTGGAAACAAACAATATATTTATTTTTCGCTGCCTTATTTTTGGGTACAAAAGAACCCTACCGAAATTGCTGCATATTTGTGAGATATAGCCTGTTTTGGTGCAAAATTCTTTTTCTGAAATAAACACTAATAGGGCCGTTTTTTCACTCATCAATGTGCTAAAATCTTACATCTTTTGTCAGAAAACGCCAAAAAGTGAAATCTTTGAACTAAGATCTTACATCTTTTGTCGTTTTTATGCAAACATTTTCCATCATTCTGCTCTGATCAGCAGTCTGAGAACAATGATAAGTATATCATCAAAGTTCTCTCATCATTGTTCTATATGGCAGAAAGATGGCGTCTTTCACGCTTTTTGCTAACATCAGTGAGCTGTAAGATCTTAGAACAAAGATGAGTTGAAAAAACGATAATCTTTGCAGAAAGATGAAAGATCTTAGATGTAAGATCTTAGTGCTAAAAAATAACCCTATTGTAATGTGCATACTGGTAGCAGGGTACATGATGATGTAGTTGTGTTTTGTTTTTAAACCCCTTCTGAGGTTAATGTTAATTATTATTTTTTCTTTTTGTGGATTTGTTTGGTTATCCCTCCTCCATATCATGCTGTGGCATTTAAAAGGTATGAATTTATTTTAATAATTGATATTGAAAAATAAATAAAGACAAAAATTAATATCATTTAACCCTCTTTCAAATATCAGCTATTATATGACAATTGTATCCCAACACTCAACCCTAATGCTAGAACATAACCCTAAGCTATGTACAAAAGTTGGTAAATTTTCCAGTTAACTCAACAATAAGATAGCTAAGAAATAGACATATTTTTAAAAATAGAATTTCATACGGAATCCAAACATAACAGTCATTCATGTTGCATAAGAACTTTACCCCCCCCCCCCTTATGTTCAGATACACAGCTGAAATTATGTACACACTGGATTTTCCATGTATTACCCTTCTCTTCAATTTCTTTTCAATTCCCAAATTTGCAGTGCCAGGTATAATTAAATAACTGATTTGCCGGAAGTGTTTCATCAAGGTTTTCAATTTATATCAAAATTTCACAATCTTTGACATAAGCAATAGACATGGGCGTAGGCAGCATCTTGTGTAGAGGAGGGTAGCTGCTTTTGTGATGGAGGGGGGAGGGGTCTTACTAATACTTCCCAAGGTCCTTTGAATATAGGTCTTTAGAAACTAGTCATTCTATATTTCGCTAAAACTCGACCTTTAACATTTTCCATGTTCTACTTTTCCTGCAACAGTATAACATAAGAGACCCTCTATCCTACTTCCAATTTCCGTATAACATAAACACCACAAAAGCGATCTGACACAAATCACATTATGGTTAGATAACAGCTTCTTCTAAGAATTCAATTCAAAAGTTTACAGTTGGGCAAAATTAAATATCAAAATTGATATAGGGGAGACTGGCCCACATTTAGCCAAAGCAAACAGTTTCAATATAAAAGCCTATGGGGCTTCTGGTGCATTATAAAAGCTCAGACAGATGGCAGTGTATGTTTTTAAAATTTCTGACCTTAATTAATACTTTTACCAAAAATATCAGATTGGATCAGGTTTTATGGTGATTAACTCTGGAATTTTGTTCAATTTTGTCTGAAAGCCTACGCCTAATTACGAATACTAGAAAACTCGCGTTGTAAACTCACATTGCATTCTCTTATTATTTGCCTGTTTTTGGCAGCTTCCGAGACGTGCCATCTTCACCAGTTTGCTGTTAGTATTTTTTCATCCTGTGGGATAGTGAACTACCATGTTCGGCCACAATACCCAGGGTAAATTCGGCATGCCGTACCAAGGTGTCCAAAAGTGGGCTATACTTGTAAAAGCTGTGTAAACAGTATATTTAAAGGTTGGCGGCAAGCTTAAAACCCAAAACTGTGTTAATTCTGGCGTTGTTTAATCCTGTCAGAACAGTAGGTGAACTGAAGTTGTATTTTTTCCTGTTAAATTTCATTCAAGATAAAATGATTAAAAGTAAAACAGAAGAGAAAAGAAAGAAAAGTGGCTGTGACCCAGAAGAAAATAAAATAGCAGTTTTTTCTGTCTTATTCACAAGAAGTCAGTTGGATTCTCTGGAAGTACCATGGGTGTCCCTAGAGGAACGCTGCAAGACTACATAAAAAAAAAAGTTGAGAAGCTGAATATCCCTCTAAAAAGTCTGGACCTGAATTTCTTTACACCCTGTTACAACACCTGATAAATATTTACAGAGGAACAAGAAAAAAGACTAAAAACTTACTTGAAAACAATAGCTGATATGCTTTCGACTGTATTCCCATAGAAGTGTGTAAATTTGCAAACACTTATGCCAGTATTAAGAGCATAAAAGTACCAGATAACGGAACTACAAAGGCAGTGGAGGAATTACAGGTAAAGATTGGTACCGTGGTTTTATGGATTGCCTTTAAACTCTATCAGTAAGAACGCCAAAAAGTACAAGCCTATGACAGACAACTGCTTTCAACTGTCAGTGTAGGAGCTTTCTTTAACAACCTAGAGCGAGGCCTATATAAACACATGTCCAGACCACAAGACATTTGAAATTTTGATGAATCAGGTCTGAAAAAATCCACAAGCCTGGTAAAATCATTGCACAGCAAGGTCAGAAGTAAGTAGGTAAGGTCACGTCAGCAGAAAGAGGGCAGTTGACCACAATTTGTGCTGGTGTTAATATGTCGGGAACACAGTCCCTCCTCTACTTGTTTCCCCACAAAAACAGTGTCCGGAAATTTTACTCAGGGGAGCTTTACCAGGAACCATCACAATCAGCTCAGAAAATACTTCTGGCTGGATGAGTGCCTCTCATTCTTTGCTTTACTTGCAGCATTTTATCAATCAAGTCAAACCCAAAAAATCAACAGGAAAAAATATGAAAAAGTCAGAAGTGCTCACTGACACCCCCATGAAAGAATGCATTACTGCTAGGATAAAAGCTGTATCTGCCAAAAAGCCCTAGTCCTGGAACAGAAGAAAGTCAGACAAGTGAAAAGTCTAAAAAGCAAAAGGTGTGTCTCTTGCAACAAGAGTTACAATTAAGAGTGACAATTCTGATGTAGATGATCCTGTATACAACAACTCTTCAGACCCCAGCATAGACATTGAAGACAAGCCCCCTACCAGCAACTTCTAATTTGACACTGAGAAAGTCAGGGCTGGTGATAACATTCTGATTGAGCTGAAGAGCAAGAAAGGGAATTCTGTTCACAATATTATCATTATCAAAAAGTAGCAACTGAAGAACTTAAGGTCCGCTTTTGGAAGGAGACTGGAGCAAGAGAATTTGAACTAACTGACAAGATGGATAGTGTCTTAAAGACAGAAGTTGAAATAAAACTGCCACCACTGAAATGTAGAACACCAAGATTAGCAGAGTGGCTTACTTTTGGTGTTGATCAGTCAATGTATAATTTGAAATTAATACTCTTTAGTTTTTTTTAAACCTTAATGAAATTCATTTTGTAGTTTTTTTATGCTGACCATATTCTTTCTTAATTTTATAGCCGAAAAACAAGCTTTAATGTTCCCCTGGTCACTTTTCTTTTGTCCGGTGGCCAAACGTAAGCCAGAGACGACCAAACCAGTGCTGGGATGGCCCAGGTTTGGCACTCTTGACCACTTGGATAGAGAGGCATCCAGGTGGAAAAATGTTGGAGTAATTCTAATTGTCTTTTTCAAGAATTGTATTAAATGAGTTACTTTTGCTTTGGCATGCTCAGCAAATTCTTATTGCTTGAATCAATTCATGGAGAATTAAACAAGTCAAAATCAGCTGATTATGGGCCAGTCTCCTATCTATATATTGGACCGAAAATTAATATTGAAGATCGAAACGTAAATGTTGATATCGCAAACCACATTTGGAAATTTTTGTTTATTTCCAGCTTTTTTAACCATCTACCAGGTAACATCCAACAACTTATTGATTATCCCAACAACTTCTTGAACAACTTATTGATTATCTTGAACAACTAATATATACACTAGGCCTAGTTCTATGTTTTTAACCAGTTTTCAATAACTTAACTAGTGGTGATAACTTCTTTGTGTGCTTACAATTCAGGGTATATATAGGTAAATATTTACCAATCATAATTATTGACTTACAAATAAAGTGAATATACCACTCAATGCCTTTTTTATGCTCTTTCCAAATATAATAATCATTTTTGTCAGAAATGAATTTTACCCCCACCCCTATATACCAATTCAGGGTATATATTTGCACATTAGGGGGGTGGGGTAAAGTTTAAACTTACTTCCCATTTACATCAGAAATAAAATTTGCCCCCCCCCTAATGTGCAAATAGGCCTAGGCCCAGGGACGTACGCAGGGGGAGGGCCTCCGCCCCCCCCCCCCCGAAATCTCATGATTTTTTCATTTTCCCATAATTTTCAGATTTTTCTCACAGAATAATAGGTTTGCCCCCCCCCCCCAAAAAAAAAATTCCTGCGTATGTGCCTGCCTAGGCTTATATACAGTGAATTGGTATATATAAGGGTGGGGGTAAAGTTCATTTCCTACAAAAATGATTATTATATTTGGAAAGAGCATAAAAAAAGGCATTGAGTGGTATGTTTACTATGTTACTAGTGGTTTATTTGTAAGTCAATATGAACTGCATAAACTTTACTGGAAAATGCTTTATATTTGAGTTGCCTAATAATGAGGCTAATAATTGTTATTTATTTATTAATATCAAGATACAGTAAGCTTTAACAAGCTTGTCACACAAAACAATTATAAAAAAGTCTATAACAATGTCAATGACATAACAAAAACATACAGTAACTGAATACATTGGAAACAATATTACTGAAATATACAATAGCATACCAACTTAACTGAAACATATCTGTTAATAATTGAAACCTACCAAAAAGAAGCCTACAAAATAACTGTCACACTGTCACAAATCAGCTAATACAAAAGTAAAAATATTCTCAATATGGACTGTGATAGGACCTAGTATAGAAATCTGTAGAGGCTAAACTACCTTTGAAAGACTGGAAAGTGGTACTTGCAACTATTTCTAATGGAAGTGAATTCCAAGTCTTCCACACTCGGCTAGACAAAGAGTTTTGGCCTAATCTTTTCTGTGAACATGGTGGGTAAATTTTGTGTTGGTGTTGATGGGTACTACTGCATTCTGTAAAAGTGAAAAAGTGAGTTGGGGTGATATTATCAATATTCCTAACAATGCAAAATGTATTTATTACGTCGGCTCTATCACATCTGAACTGGAGAGAAGGCAACTGTAGTCTTTGCATTCTCTGGTGGTAAGGTATGAGTTTGGTGGCCCTACATTGCACTCTCTCAACCCTCTCTCTATCTCTCTTATTAAGGGGATACCATACTGATGAGCAATACTCAATTACTGGATGTACAGAGGATACATAAAGTGAAATCAGTGAATGAAGATTAAACTTAGAAAAAGTACACCTTAGATGTAATAATTGGTAATTTGCCTTATGGGTGATGTCTGATACATGTTTATTAAATTTGATACTTGAATCAAAATAAATCCCAAGGTCACAAACATTTTCTACACTTGAAATTAATTTACCAACAACAAAGTAATGGTAATGTTGAGGGAGTCTATGCAAATAGTGCACAGCATTGCACTTGGTTTCATTAATGAACATAGAGTTTGCAGTACACCACTGGCCCAGAGGAACCAAATCCTCTTGAAGTAAAGAAATCTCATGTTCACTCATGACTGGCCTGTAGATTTTTACATCATCTGCAAACATTTTTATGGTCGAATTCCTAACAACGCCTGGCAAATCATTGATAAAAAGGCAGAAGAGTATTGGCCCAAGACAACTGCCTTGTGGAATTCCACTTATGACAGACATAGGTGATGACAAAGCATCACCTACTGCAACCTCTTGGGTTCTATTTGTAAGATAATCTGTTATCCATGCTTTAGTTTGTGGGCCTATACCACATAGTTGACATTTGTTTATCAGAAGTGGAATGGAAATTTTCTCGAATGCTTTGGAAAAGTCAATATAAATACAATCAAACAAAATACCATTATCAGCCATCAATTGAAAATCATGAATCACCTCAAGAAGTTGCGTGTTACAAGATCATTGTTTACGGAAACCATGCTGAGCAGAATGCCATAAATTATTTTCCTCAAAATGTGCTTGGATTCTACTCACCACAATTTTCTCCATTATATGGGAAAAGATCAATGTATTTGAAATTGGTCTGTAATTATTGAAATGGGACTTTGAACCATTCTTGTACAATGGCCTAATGATAGTTCTTTTCCAAGCTGAAGGACACTTACTAGATGAGAGACAAAGATTAAAGAGATATGTGAGTGGTCCAGCAAGCACTGATGCAAGTACATGTAGCATCACATTGGAAAATCCATCAATATCTGGTGCCTTTCCTGGATCAAGATTTTGGAGTGTCAGATAAACCTGCTGGACTGTAAACTCTGAATCCACAAATTCTTTTGTTAAATCTGGAGGAATAAACTGAGTGTGTGTTTGAGTAAAAACTGAACCTGAACCTTTGATTAAAAACTGAAACTGAATCAAATACCTTATTGAAAAGTTGTGATTTTACAAAATCATCATCTATATGTAAAAAAGTTTTGGGATCTATAAAGGAAGTGGATGATGGGGATTGTGAAACTTGATTTCTTCTCACATATTTCCAAAATCTTTTTGGGCAACTTTGGACTGATGCTATAACATTTGTCTCCACCTCTTGACAATTTAAACAAAGGAATTTAGTTGCTCTATTTCTAGCTCTTTTATAATTTAACCAAGAATCTAAGGTTTTAAATCTTAGTGATCACGCCACCTATCACATTTTTCTTTTAGCATTTGTACAATATACCAAGGAAGGATCTGTCTATTTTTGAAAAACTGTCTACTAGTATATATTGGTACATATTGATCCTTACCATCTATAAGGGCCTGCTTAATAAAATCAAAAGATGCATCTACAGTAGCATTACATTGCTGTAACTCCTCTCGTATAGAAAGAGATGAAATATAATCTGAAAAATGTAATTTCCCCTATCATAATCATATTTGGGAGAATGATTTGGAATATCAGAATGACCTACCACACAATTTAGTGATATCACCAATACCAAGTGATCACTTTTTCCAAGTGGTGGCAAAAACTCAACACTAGCAACATCATCTGGTGATTTTGTAATTACAAGGTCTAAAACTGAAGGGGTTGAATTAGCATGCAAACGAGTAGGGTTTTGAATGTGCTGATACAAATAATGTTCTTGTAAAGTTTCTAGGAAATGATTTTCAAATGACTCATCAGAAAGTTGTGTTGTACCCAATGTCCAATCAATAGAAGGTAGGTTAAAGTAACCAACTACTAGAAACTTAGAACTAGATAAAGAGACAGTGGATAAATACTGCAATATTTTTCTATTATTAAATGAAGACAATTCACAAACACTAGGATTTCAATATAAGTAAGTATTTTTGGAATATGTTACTCTTGAACAACTTATTGATTATCTTGAACAACTAATATATACACTAGGCCTAGTTCTATGTTTTTAACCAGTTTTCAATAACTTAACTAGTGTTGATAACTTCTTTGTGTGCTTACAATTCAGGGTATATATAGGTAAATATTTACTAATCATAATTATTGACTTACAAATAAAGTGAATGTACCACTCAATGCCTTTTTTTATGCTCTTTCCAAATATAATAATCATTTTTGTCAGAAATAAATTTTACCCCCACCCCTATATACCAATTCAGGGTATATATTTGCACATTGGGGGGGTAGGGGTAAAGTTTAAACTTAAATCCCATTTACATCAGAAATAAAATTTGCCCCCACCCCCCCCCCCCCCTAATGTGCAAAAAGGCCTAGGCCTATATACAGTGAATTGGTATATATAAGGGTGGAGGTAAAATTCATTTCTGACAAAAATGATTATTATATTTGGAAAGAGCATAAAAAAGCATCAAGTGGTATGTTTACTTTACTTGTAAGTCAATAATATGATTTGGTAAATATTTACTGGTCACTTTATTTGTAAATCAATAATATGAACTGCAAAATTTACCAGTACTTGTAGGTAAGTCAATAAAGTAATAATTTCAAGTGTTTGATCTTAAATAATTTTAATAATAGGCCTAACCATATTGATGCATAGCTTAGATTTTTAGCTATCCACTGATAGCCTATATACAATTCTCCTCAATTCCTCTTTGGTAACACAGTTTTACATAATTTTCTTTGAGGGTTTTAGTTTTACATAAATTTGCTCAGTTGGATATTGTTTTTTTTTACCCTACTTTAGTCTTTAGATCCATACTTGAAAGTTTTATTTTCCTAACTTAACCCCTTCCCGAGATTGCCAAAAGTAGCAAAACTAGGCCTAGAATGTTGCCCAAATTTGGCCTCAAGAGGAGTAGGCTACTCCCTATGGCATGCACTCCTAGTATCCTAACCTAGGCTACATGTGCAACAGCAGTCTATTTACAAACCTGGGGATTTTTCTTAGGTCACAATTTCTAGTTTTTTTGTCCTTCTTACTAAACCAAACTTCTAGCAACTTCTCAACTCCTTCAAAAAAATGAGATCCTTCATTTGAGGATGATATATTAAAGTCAATATTATTATTCATAGGGTCCATCTTGCCGGCTGACAAATCCTCGTGCAAAGTAAGAGCTGATTCACAGATAACTTCCTACTTCAGTTGCAAAAATGTAACTGAAGAAAAAGATGGCAGAAAATCATAGGAAAATGCATTAGACAGTGTTGTCAGACGAATAACAGTGGCGTTTTTGATTTATTGAAAAACTAATTGACTTTTCAGATACAAAGTTTTGGCTCTTATCGCAGCAATTCTTCATGACAAAATGCTTTTATTCGTTCTTCACTTTCAGATTATTGGCTTTTAACGTTTTTTTTTATGATTCTTAAACAATAAATGTTTGATTTCAACTCATAGAAAGCCTAAAAAATTATTTATTGCTTATGCTAATGGTTAAAAATAGAGTTCTAATAAACATGATGATCATATGCTTGTGACGCCTTGGTAGAAAATGTTTGAGGAGGAGGAACAGGCAGTGGCTTCATTTCACAAAATTTAGAAGGGGAGGAACAAATGTATTTATCCAGATTTAGATCGGTGTCTTTGTAATTTTTCAATTTTTTTTCTTCAGTGGAAATACAGAAAAAAGTATTTTCAATTTGATACATACCAAAAAAAGATTTTTTCAGTGATTATATTTAAAAAAAGGCCTTTTTTAAATATTAGAGACAAGCAATAACATTTAGGTTGGTAAATCCTCTTTCTCCTATTGAAGCCACAGAGAACAGAACAAGTTTAGGAGGTGTCATTAAATGAAATGGAGGTGCCATTAAATTAAATGGAGGTGCTATTAAATTAACGATACTATTTGTATCGTAATTAACAAGTTATGTAAGACTTGCATTAAATATGATTCTTCTGAAAGGCAATTTACCTACACTTAAAACTAAAAGGTCGCTTCAAATTAAAAAGTGAAAATATCCTCTCCCTCCAATTGACACCACTGGGAAAAGAAGAAGTTTATAAGGTTTAGTTATCTATAATACTTGACTTAAATACAGTTTCTTAAAATGACTTTACATGCACACAAAACTAAAAACTAAAAAGAACTAAAAGGAACCTTATCCAAACCTGAAGGTTCTAATTGACTTCGCAGGCCACATAAGGGACGGACTAACTTCTATTAAGATAATTTATTTGGAACATTAATAATCTATATTGCTGACTTTTATTAAAATCTTACTCTCTTTCTTTTTTTTTCAAACTCTTTCCCTCTCCCTTTCTTCCCTTTCCATCTAGCCGGTATGTTGATATTGAGCTTAGCAATTAGGTACATGTTCCCACTGAAACTAGCAATTCTGCGACATGGGCTCCGACAGGGGGACCATGGCCCCCTGAAAATTGGGGATTACAAAGTAATTATAGGAAACCAAAGGAAAGACAGCAGAATAGGGAAATCAAGGGAAATTACTAGACCCCGGCACCGCACCGATGAGGGAAGACCGGCGGCGGCGGGGCCAAAAACAGCGCGCCACGCCGCGCCGCCGGTAGGACGCCGGTGGCGCGCTGCCGGTAATATGTCGCCGGCGCGCCGCCGGTGCGATCAATGTTGACCGCAAACATTAATGTTTTCATCAGTCTTTCTCAAATCACAGCTTAAATTTACAAGAGATTCGAGCCTATTCATGAGTTCAAAAATTCACAAGTCACTGGCGGGAATTGGTCTTCTTCTTTATTCATCAAGAGAAGTAGAAATCTGGTAGAAACGAAATGGCTGTGTCGTTTCAGAACCCTTGCATAATACGAGTAGTTGAAGTATCTATTAGCTATGTATTGTTAACATAAATAATTATCAAAATTAGTAGTTTTTTTCATCGAGCAATACTGCATATAAACTTCGAATACCGTATCACAAAATTCGTCAGTTATCTGGGTAAAAACTTTGAATATAACTTTGAACTTAGAAGCTTAATTTTTTCATAATGCCCTTTGCCTATATCTATTTTGGCACCTTTAAAACAGTTGAAATAGGCGACTTTGATATTGATTGTTTTTTTTGGCTCTTTTGGATTCCTAAGAAGCCTTCTTGCATTAAAAACTCGTTTTTAATAACAATTTAAAAAAATGCATTTTAGTTTTTTTGGGCTTCTTTATAGAATATATGTCATGTAGGCTAAGGCTGAACTACTGCTTTTTCATTGCTTTTGGCTGCGCTTTTGGATATTATTCATTTTTTCTTTTGGGGATTCATTCCAAATTATAAACTGATAAATATCTAATATCAGTCAAATTATAAACTGCATCTAAAAGGAGTAAATTTATCAAATTGAAAAATACATGATGAACACTTCACATGAGAACACTTCAATTACAATGACACGAAAAACACTTAATAGTTTATTCGCTATGAAGAAAAATGAAGTGCCAGCTATTTTCTTAGGTAAAAAATGAAAAGCTCATCCGTTTTAAGTGTAATTAAATGAAATAATATGCAGACTGAAGTAGCTCCAGGAAGATGTTGAAATTTTCATCCTAGTTCGTCACTTTTAATCCAAGCAAAATGTTAGGACACTTAGTATCAGTTATTGAGTTTAAGCTTTGATTTCCAAATGCTCACAAGAATTACCAAATTTAAGAAAGTCGCAACAATAAGTCACCAGTGGTCAAAATATTCAAAGACTCCTCTTTGATCCCCACCCAGACTCAAAGCTTCTGCTATGGTCATTTCCATGGAAATCTCCAAAGAGTTTCTTTTTAAAATAGCTTTCAAGCGTAGTTAGGCGTATTTAGACTTTTTTGCTTTTCTTCAAAGCTTTGAAAAAAGTGTTATAATATTCCAAATGTTACATTAGTGCATATTTTCGGTAATCATTTGTGGGGTGATCGAATTTTCTAAGCCACTGTAGACGCGTAAGAACGTTGCAACATCTAGTACCCTGAGGTCATAAGACTGTCAAAGACTCCTCCTTGAACCTCCCAAATTGAAAGCCTTTATTATAACCTGGCCTTTTAATGTAACTTGGGCACTGGACCAAAGGCGCCATTGTTACTCGAGCGCAACGTTAGGTGGGGATGTCGATATCGCGTTCGTCACACCAATTCGTTTTAGTGTGAATCTACCTGGTACATATGAATGAATGTTTTCAAAGTAAACCCGTTACATCAATAGGAAAAAAAAAACGGATTGGACGCATATGTCCGTTTCCCTTTGGACGATAAAACCATGCAATTGCTGTATCAAGTATAACTCACGAAAATCTTGTTAATTTTGACAACTTTTCAACTTTTTGGCATCCCTGCTTTCAATAAAAAAAAAAAAAATCAAGGTACTATCACTTAAGTATAATAACTCCCTATGCCCCCCTTCTGAATACCATCTTGATAGGATACCGTCTCTGCTTTAACTAAAAAAAAAATTAACTTATTGGCACCTCTGCTTAAAAAAATTGAGATATTATCATTTAAATATGATAGCTCAATACCCCCCTCCCCCCTCTGGATACCACCTTGATAGGATGCCGTCTCTGCTTTAAATTAAAAAAAAATGAACTTTTTGGGATCACTGCTTTCAATAAATAAAATTTCGAGCTATTATCATTTAAATATAATACCTCCCTACCCCCCCCCCTCTGGATACCACCTTGATAGGATACCGTCTCAGCTTTCATTAGAAAAATAATTTACTTAATAATTAACTAGGTCACTATACGGTTCAAACAAACACGCAAAATAACGTTAAACAGCTTAGTGTTCCTTGAAAAAAAATTGAGGGTATAAGTAAAGGGGTACAAAGACAACAACAAAAATATCGAAATTATTTAGATATACCTCAAATTATTGGAAAACTGAGTGATGGATTCGCCATGGCATTCCATAGGATCCAAAGAATCTAATTAAAAGGGAGCACACACAAAAGCCAAATAAGGCCAGTAGCCTATGAGAAATCGCAAAATACCCAAGAAAATGAACAAGTCCTAATGGGGGGGCCCTGGGTCTATCAAAATATTTCAATGGTTTCCCAGGGAATTTGATATCATTTTCTTCTGTCTCCACTTTAAATGAAAAAAATAATTATCTTTTTGGCATCCCTGCTTTCAATACAAAAAAGAGGTATTATCATTTAAAAATGATACCCCCCTATCCCCCCCTATAGGCAATAATTTAAAATTTATTTATGAATCATATTTTTGGGGTAACTTTCGGTTCAATCTTTAATTCCCCCATCTTGTACATAGCTTAGTCTATAGCTAAATTTTGTCTCAGCCGAAGTTTTTGTTTGTTTGTTTTTTTTTTGGGGGGGGGGGGGAGGGGGTAAAAATTTTCCAGAAAGAAGATTGTATTTTCTATCAGGTGTTCAATAATTGAGTATTAAACATTCAGAAAATCTTATCTAAAAACAGCAAAAAAAAAATCTGCAAACTTACAATTCAGCTGTAGAAACAATCTGTCGGCTATCAATTTCAAAATCCAACAAAAGGCTGAAGCTGTATAGTAGTGAATGCGTTCTATAATTCTATTCAACTTGAAAATAAAATTCTTGACTACGAATGATGTAAGAAATAGCGATTGGGAAACTGCATTCAAAATGATTTAAACTCATTTTAAAGACGATACTTTTCTTGTCAACATATGAAGAACTGTGTGTATTGCAATATTTGCAATAGCATATTGCATCTGTCTGGCTTTTATGCAAAGTAACAAAAGAGACGAAAATTAATGAACAAGAGAGTAGTGAAGAATTATGGTATGCAAAGTAATATTTGGCAGGGAAAGTCACTGGTGATAAATCGCTAGGGGTGGCATCGTGATTGTGTGATTTTCGGGGATTCGGGGAACCAAATTTTTTTTCGGGGTGACGCATAGATTTTCGGGGAAATACCCGAAAATTCGGGGATAGTGCAAGCTCTGCTTGATTTCTAATCAGGAAAATCGAAATACTAAACCACAAAAAAGCTCCGACTTTGCGGTTGACGCAATAAAGAATTGCCACAAAAATAATTTAAAGTCGACCGAACGCCGCCGCCTCTGCCGGCTGTGGCGTGCCTGCGGTGCGCCGGCGGCGTTACGACACTTCGGTGGCGTTCGACCGGGCCTCTCGTTGGCGGCGTTCGGTTGATCCGCCGGCGCGGCGCCGGGGTCTAGAAATAACACGTGTTGCCCCGTTATTGGCTGCCTGCCAATAGATTTTGACCCTCAATAAGGAAAATATAAGTTCTAATTTGCGACTGAGTGACCCCTAACCAGTTTTCCATAAATATTTTTTTTTATATGATTTGGCTGGAGCAAAAAAAAAAAAAATCAAATTCTTCATAATTATGAATGGTAAGTAAATAATGATCCTTGTCAATAACGAAAGTAAAAGAGCCTAACTATTGATTACATTCAATGAAAGAATCAGCTTTTTATTGCGATCCTAAATATGTATTTGTTTATTAGTAATTAGTGCAGTTATTAGAACACAAGAAAGTTCGTATAATTATAGAAAAGACAAGGAAAACAACTTAATAAGGGGCAATTTCGGTAAGAATATGCTGGCAACTTTTGCTTGCATTTCGAGAGTACCCCTGAGCTGATATATGAAGCCATTAAAACCATTATGCCATTAGAAGCCATTAAGCCATTGAAATGTTTCCCCTGAACGGAATGCTGTGAATTTCTGTATTTTCCCCCTGAACGGATACGTTTCTTGTGTTTTATTATCATTTTTCCCAGGAGTGATTGTTTTTATCTAGTTGTCACTTTGAAACATATTTCATTTTTTACAGTTATAAAGTATAAAGGCGTAAAATATACTGGCATTTGGTATCCAAAGTTAATTTAAAAATATTGAATTAAAAATTTTTATTTGATTTTCTTAATCAAATAAAAATTTACTCTGAACAAACTACATTGATAATGCGTTACTTTCTATAAACACTGAGACTAAAGGCATTAAATATTTTGGTGTTTGATAACCTGATGGTGGGATTTTCCTTGAAATTCTACGACTTCAAGGGGGTCTTTCTCCCTTTTTCGAAAATTAGACACATTTTCTCAGGTTCGTAGCTTTTGATGGGTAAAACTAAACTTAATGAAACTTACATATTTGGAATCAGCATGATAAGTCAATTCATTTGATGTGTCTATTGGTATCAAAATTCCGTGTTTTAGAGTTTTGGTTACTATTGATCCGGGTCGCTCCTTACTTACAATTCGTTACCACGAACTGTTTGATTACCCATCAAAATCCAAACAGAGATCATTGAAATACTGGTCGTTGTTTATGCGTTACCAAAAGCATTGTATTCATAAAACTCTACTACAGTTTCATGAAATGTAATTAAACAAATAGAAAAGGTTTTTCAACTAAAGTAAGGAGCAAAGTTAGAACTTAAAACAAATATATATTACTCTGTGTATAAGGGGGACTGCCCCCTTCTCAACACCTTGCTCATTAAACAAAAGTTTTTTAGGGCTTTGAAATTTTTTTTTTTTTTACAATTGCAAATTTTCTTAACAAATTTGGGAAAAAAGCCGAACTTCGAAGTAAAGAGTAATGAGCTAAGGAGGAGACATCCCCCTTCATACAAAGAACAATATTTTCAAATAGGTTTCAAATCTGTTCCTTTCTTTCAGTTGAAAAGCTCTTTTTGTTTAATTTTTAATTGTTTTCCAAATCATACCAAGGCCAAGCCAAGATATAATTTGAGGTATCGGTCCAGTAAATCCCTGGTTAATTGCTTTTAAAATTTGTAAATCAATAATTGTACGTTCATTAGTACCGTACTACGTTTAAATTTGCAATTTCAATTTTGGATAAAATTTGAATATACTTAAAAATTGGCGATGAATAGTAATTTTGGTGAAAAGTCCTTGTTAATATTACTACTAAAGAATTTTGTTTGAATGAAAAGGTATATTATCGTTTGTATGCATGGAAATTCTGTGAGACTTTTGATCTTCTGTATAACCGAAGCCATCACAACCTCTACAATAGGATTTTCTTATCGATAAATAGATTACATACATTATTTAAAATACATTGAAGTACTTCATATAAATAGAAAAAGAAAAATATTACCATTTAAAACTGCTGAAAACTAAGTTCCTAGCAGTATTTGCCACCCCAAAGAAATTTCATGGCGGGGCTAATGATGACCTGCCTTACCTTTTCCATCTCTGTGCTGGTAGATATGGGAATTTAACCTTTTTACTGTATAGAGAAACAATTTAATTAATTCCTGCTCCCCCCTAACTCTGTCAACATTTATCTGAAGCCTCATGAAGAGTAAGCAGTTTTTCCATTAAAATGTATTTTTGTAGGAATCTACCCTATCCCCAGCTAAACAATGACTCACCCCACCCCCCTCATTACAGCTGATACGTAATTACAGATAACCAGACGTAGCCTAATTTCATTACAAATAAAACAAATCAACTTGGTTGAATCCAGTACTGTCACCGTGTGGCATTACTTATTTTGCAACTGGGAAGCCTAAAATATAGTTATTGATATTTTAAAATCAACTAGCTTCTCAGGATTTTAATTGATTGCAAATTCGTCCTCTTAAAGTCGTGGTTTGGTGCCCTAAACCACCTAAACTATCACCCAACCACCACTGCTATTTTGGCGTCTGGCCCCCCTGGAAAATGTTTCTGCGGCGTTCTGCAAAAAGCCTGCAGCTGTGGTTTATACCAAAGTACTAGATACTTATATTATTGGGTTTATTAGTCGCAGGTCTATCCATTTACGGTGCTGGAATTATTATATTACTTGATTTTTTCTTCGAAGGATTGAAACTTGCTTTAAAACAGTAAAATTATCGTTTATTCAACCACCATCCAACATATTTTCAATCTAAAGAACTATGCAAACAAAATTTCAAGAATGTAGTTTTGTTGACGGATAGAATTTAATCTCAGATATGGAATGATAGGAGAATTGTAGTTTTTGTTGATCTTTTAAAACCGTAGAAGAACAGAAAAATATAACATTAAAAATTCCCCCTGGCACATAAACCTTTAGTAAAAAAAAACAACAAAGAGAAAAATCTTAGTGAAAAAAAAAAAAAAAAAAACAGCAAACGAGACTGCGGCCAATGGAGAGAAAAGAAACAAAAATGTAAAACAACACGGATATTTCGCCTGTATCCAAACAAGGCGTCTTCAGCACAAAAGAAACACAAGAGGAACAAGATAAAAAAAAAACAAACAACCAAGTTAAAACTAAAACACCAATAAAACCACCACCAAAAAAAAAAATAAAAAAAATATACAATTGGCACAAACTGATCCACGTAAGGAAGAGATGCTATTATAGAGCTACTTCAGTGAGAACACCAGAGTAACTGAAGAAAATAAAAACAAACTGGAAATTACTTTAATTATTCTGTTGCGAAATAATCCTTTTATTGGCTATTATTGAAGCAAATCGTTTTGGTCTAGCAGGTGAAATAGTCTCCTGGTGATTATTCAAAATCTTAACTCCCTTATTGACTGTTGATTCATTCTTTAGAAGATTATCATAAATTGGGTCAATATTTGAATTACCTGTGTCCCTATTTACCGAAAGGTTAGCAAACATGTTTTTTAATTTCTATGGCTTCTCTCGCCCATTGAGTATACCCCTCATCATTTGAAATAGCTAAGGCCTCATCCAATTGTACAAAGTGATCTGGCTGAAACCAAATATGTTTTGCTAAGGTTGAAACAAAAGTTTCCGGAGGCTTGCTTAATTGTAGGGTTTTTTTCTATTGAATTTCGATGTTCAAGAAATCTTTCAACAAATTGTTGGTGAGTCCTACCAATATAGAACTTCCCACAAGAACACGGAATTTTATACACCCCACTTACTAAATTTCCCCGGGTTAAATCCTTTCCAGAACTAAAGAAACTACCCATTGGCCTCAACGATTGGAAACATGTATCAATGTTAAATTTACGGAAAATCCGTGAAAGTTTCTCACCCAAACCAGGTGCATATGGCAATGAAATGAAAATTTTTGATGCATTTAAATCTGAAGACTGAGAAAACCCAATAACCCTACTATCATGTTTAACACGTCTATTTTCAATTATTTTGTCAATGAACTTAATTGGGTAATTGTTACAAAACAAAATATCCCTCGAGTATAGCAATTCCAAATCCAGAAATTCCTGGGAACAAATTCTAAAGGCGAAGTGAAATTACAACGCCCCGTTTCACCGACACAGGGTGGCAAGAATGAAAATTCAAATACCTATCATTGTGCGTCGGTTTCCTATAAATCGAAAAAAGTAAATGGAGATCCCTTTTAATTAATAAAATATCCAGAAAAGGTAATTTATTATTTTCCTCAAACTCAACTGTAAATTTAATATTTGTATCTTGACTTACTTGACTTATGTCCCATCCGTCCTTGAAGGTCGTATTGAGGCCTCTTCTTTAACCAGTTCATTGATGTGCCTCCTGTAGGTGCTTCTGTTGTCGGCCAGGCGGCAGAGTTGTGGCAGGTTGTAAGGTGAGAAGTTTTCTTTCCATCTCTTCGGAGGGCGACCTCTGGGTCGAGAACCGTGTACTCGTCCATCGAAGGCTATCTTTGGGAGACGAGTGCTAGCCATTCATTGGGTATGTCCAAGCCATTTGAGTTGTTGTAGTTTTATTTTGTCCAGTATTGTAAATTTGACTTTCAGATTATGGAGAAGCTTGGAGTTGGAGATTCTGTCATGGAAGGTGATACCAGCGATGCGTCGTAGGGATTTGGTTTCAAAGGCAGCTAGGCGGCGTTGATCGTCTGTTTTAAGCGTCCAGGATTCACAGGCATAGATGGCGATCGGAATAATGAGGGAGTAGAAGAGTCTCGTTTTGAGAGTTGTTGTTAAGTTCTTATTCCTCCAGATGGATATCAGAGCTTTCAAACTGGATATTACAAGCGTCAGGCGTCTCTTGATGTCTTTGAGTTGGTTGTTATCATAAGTAAGTAAGCTCCCAAGGTAGGTGAAGCCTTCCACCCACTCAATGGTACCTTCACCAAGCTGAAGGCTGAGATTTACCTGTGAATCGAATTTGCGTGAACAGCGCATGGCTTTCGTTTTTGAGGTGTTGATTGCCATCCCGAAGAGGTTGGTGGACGAGTGAACGCTCTTAGCCTGAGATTGTAGATCTTGAAGGGACTCGGCTATTAGAACTATGTCATCAGCATAAGCCAGTTTGTCTATCACCACTCCTCCGACAAGGGCGCCGGGCGGGTTATCTGTGAGTGAAAGGGCTGCAGTCAGGAAGAGATTGAACAGCTCCGGTGATATTAGGCAACCTTGAAGTACTCCGGTAGAGGTTTTGAAGCTATCGGTAAGTCCTTCTCCAGTCATGACGTGGCTACTGAACTTCTTATACATGTCTTTGATCAGCGAGATCAGGTTGGATGGGATGCCAAAGTGAAGAAGGATGTGCCATAGACCTTCTCTCCATATCCTATCAAAAGCTTGTTTAAAGTCTATGAAAAGGTGGTAGATGCTGCGGCCAAGTTCGCTATACTTTTCCATGATCTGCCGAACAGTGAATATCTGATCAATTGTTGATCTATTAGGTCGGAAGCCGGCTTGGTATTCTGGAATGACCATTGAGTAAATGGCTCGTATACACCCGAGCATGACTCTTATGAGGATTTTTGCTGCTTGGCTGGTAAGACTTATTGGGCGGTAGTTGTCGCAGACAGCTTTAGAGCCTTTCTTATGCAGGGGTATTATCGTGGCTTCACACCAGGGCGAGGGGAAGTGACATTTTTCCCAAACAGCTGTGGCAATTTTGTGGTAAAGGTCAAGGAGTGGTTTGCAGTTTACTTTCAGTAGTTCGGGCTGGATTCCATCGGGGCCGGCAGCTTTGTTTGGTCTCAAGTCTCTGATAGCTGCTTCTATTTCAGAGTGAAGAGGGGGAGGACTTGGATCTGTAGAGGTTATAGGGAAAGTGTTGAGAATTGTTGGGTCTGGGTGGATGTCCAGATTCAGTTTATTTTTAAAATGGTTTTTCCATCGAGAGCGGATTCCGTCTGTGGATTGTATTTGGTTTCCATGTTCGTCGAGAAGGGAGAACGCTTTGATGTCCTTCTTTTTGGCCAATTCCCGCACTCTTCTATACATGTAGTGGGGGTCTCCTTTCTTGAAGGTTGATTCACATTGATCACAAGTTTCTTTAATAAAAGCACGATGAGCACGTCTGATGGATTTCTCAACAGCTCGTTTGAGTTGCTTGTATCGGTCCCTACTTTCTTTATCTTGCTTGTTCGTGAGTTGGAGCTTTTCGTCGCAGAGTGAAATGATCTCGTCTGTTATCCAAGGTTTCTGAATGTTTCTTTGGGTACCCAGTGTGGAATGAGCGACATCACATATGATATTTGTGCTGCTAGTCACCGGGTTGTCAATATCTTCCTTAGACAGGATAGGTGGAGATCTCGACGTGAGCTCCAAAATTTTTTCGGATAGATTGGTGATATAGGTCATACGTGTGTTTTCGTCTTTCAGTAGATCTACTCGAAACTTGGGGGTTTTCTGAGATAACTTTGATGCTGTTTTAAGTCTTGTTTTGAACCTAGACATGACAAGCGAGTGGTCGCTGTCAAAGTCGCCACCAGCTAGCGTGACTGTGTTTAGGACAGACGTTTTCCAACGTCTAGACACGAGGATGTAGTCTATTAAGTTTTTTGTTTTTCCATCCGGTGAGGTCCAGGATGTCTTACGGCGAGGTCTTTGCTTTAACAGTGTGTTTGTAATGACTAAATCGCTGTCTCTGCAGAATTCGATAAGGCGTTCTCCTCTTCCCTTCATTTTTCCATGTCCAAATTTGCCCATTACATCTTCGTGTCCTGTGTGGTTGTTTCCGACGGTGGCGTTGAAGTCACCAATGACAAAGATTATGACCTTTTTAGGGACAGAATCAACCAGACTTTGAAGCTGGAGATAGAAGTTTTCTTTTGCAGTATCCTTGGAAAAAGCCTTGTCCTTGCTTGAAAACAGCGATATCAGCGACTTGGAAGATAACGGAGACGAAACCGACCCTGAGTGGTATTTACCTGGCAACACATGTGCAACAGATGCAGACCAAGTGTCCTCTGATAGTGAAGAAGAGTCTCAAGGCTTTCTAGATCGGGATAATCTCAATGACTTCTCAGTCCTATTCGACGAAGGAAAAGACGAAATTCCACTAGCGCAGTATATTCCAGCATTCACAACTGATTCCATACCACAAGTCGCTCAGGAAAAATTCGCCGCCCCAACAAAATGTGGACCAGTTCAGAGACCTTGAACGAGCATCATTCATACCTTCCCTTGTACTCAGATTCAAGTCAATGGGAAAGCTGGAAGCCACATGAATACTTTTTGAAGTACTTTTCTGACCCATTTTTTTTTTAGACAATGGCTTTCGCAATGAAATGTTATTACTGGAAGGCCACAAAAAAATTTTTGTTTGCTAGGGCCTCCGAACTGAAAGTATTCTTTGGAATTTCCATGGTCGTGAGTAATCTGAAGTTTCCTCGTCTAAGAATGTTTTGGAGCAAGAAATTTCGAGTCCCTATCATCTGCGAGAAAATGTCTCGAGATCGGTTTTTCAAACTTAAACAGAATGTGAAGCTCCTTTTGTATGACAAGGTTGACGAGGATACCAAAAGAAATGATCGTCTTTGGAAAGTGCGTCCCCTGCTGAATTTGGTGCAAGATTAGTGTCTAAAGCTTGAGCGAGAACAATTCATTTGTATTGACGAGCAAATGATTTCCTTTGCTGGGCGATGCAGCCTGAAGCAGTACGTACTAGATAAGCCGAATCCTCTTGGCGTGAAGAACTTTGTTTTAGCAGGCTCATCAGGTCTTGTGTATGATTTCGTAATCTATCAAGGAAAGACAATATTTGTGCCAGAACTACAAGCTAAAGGTCTAAGTAGTGCCACTTTGCTACACCTATGCCAAAATCTAATTGAAGGTGCATATCTTTTCTTCGATAGGTACTTCACTAGCATATCTTTGCTTGAAAAATTATCAGAAAAGCGCAGAAATGCACCCAGCACGCTCATGAAAAATCGATTTGAAGATCTACCAGTGAAGACCGATCGTGAAATAAAGAGAACTTGACGTGGGACGTCCTTTACGTTCACGCGAGAAGATCGAGTTGTAGTCGTTACGCAGTGGTACGACAACAAGCCCATTTTTCTAGCTTCAAGCTGCTATGGTAAAGAACCCGAGCTACCTGTGTCAAGATACGATGAGTCTTAAAGAAAACATGTAGATATCCCCAGTCCTCTTGTGGTAAGACAGTACAACAAGTACATGGGCAGAGTCGATCTCTGTGACCGCATGGTGAGTTATTACAGATTCAGCAGCAGGACAAATAAATGGCAAGTTCGAGTTCTTCACCATTTCATTGCTTTGGCTCTTCAGAAAGCCTGGCTACTCTACAAGCTGGATTCAATCAAAGGGAACAAACCCTACGATCAGCTGATCCACTTCAGATTTCATGTAGCTGAATGTTTAGTTGAAGATCCTCGGCGGTCAACTGAGGGCATCTTTAGCGAATGTGAAGACGATAAAGATGAAGATAAACTGGAGCAGTCAGCTAAAAGAAGAAAAAGATGCCCTTTGCCATCCGGACCAGAAAGGACATCGAATGCAAAGCATCTTCCTCGCTGTGACGCGATGCTGAAGAATTCGGCTCGAAACCGGATGCCTGGATGCAAAATGCGAACGAAAGTGTCCTGCGAAGCGCGTCAGGTCTATCTCTGCTTTCAGGTTGGCAAGCAAGTTCGAGAATATTTTTCAGATTTCCATAAATGATAAAGTATGTTTTTATGTGTTATGTACGTTGATCGTATATTTTCTCATGGCATTTTGTAACTTGTATTTGAAAATTATACGAAATTGAGTCCCAATGTCCAACGGGTTGTACATCCCCCCCGGCCCCCCAGGACGTAAAAAAAATAAAACTTTCATTCCATCGTCTTGTGCTATTTTTTTCATTGGTAAATTCCAAATTTCATATTCGCCCCTAATCAGGAGCATACCCAGGACCCAGGAGGCTAGAGTTTGTTCTTTACTAGGTTCTCCTTAAGGGGAACACCCTTGATATTAATGGGTTGATTTTAAAATAGGCCCATCACTTTTCACTTTGATTTTTTTTTGTTGCTGTCCTCTGTACCTCCTAACAATATTTAATTTCTGACTGACATGTTGGCTTCGAAAATATACTTAACAACAGAGTTGCTTTTGCTGTATCTTGAATGCGTAAAAAATCTTCCTTGTACTCACACATGGTCCGTAAAAGCAAAACTGATTTTTACGAATAGACTTCCTTAAATTAGAGTAAAAAAAGCAAATTTACACATTGTTAGGATTAAGCGGTTAGCTTATGTCGTTAGTTTAAGTGTAAAGGCTAAGCAGGAAGGAGGAATTGAATTCACGGCAGAAATTCTTATTTCAACTGAAACTGCTGATTTTCCACCCTATGACTTGAAATTAAAGAATAAAACGATGATTCTGCTCAGGGGTGGATCCAGTAACTTTTTAGGGGGGGGGCGCAAAATTGTTTGATCCAAAAAAAAAAATTAGGGGGGGGGTAAAATAGATTGATCCGATAACCTTGCGTTAGGGGCAAGTTTACTTAACGCAAACTTGAGTTAATTAAGTAAATTACACTACTTTAGACTACGCTGGGGGGGCGCCCCCTGGATCCGCCACTGATTATGCTAATGCCTGTTTTAGATGTTTTAGAGGGCATAGGGATTGGAACAATCCAAAGTCGGAGGTAATGATGCATGAAAATATATGAAGTATACGGATAGATGCCATGTGCGACAACCAGCATCACAACGAATACATCGAATTGTAAATTACATATACGGTTAGAAGAGAAACAACAGTCAGAATTATAACTAAGCAAGGACACTGTTCTGTTTTTCTGAAGAAAAAGAAAAAAAAAAAAAAAACAAAGATACCTTAAATGAAACACAACAGAATAAGTTCGGGTTAACAAAAAACAGAAGACCTGTTTCTGTTTCTTTTTCTGTTTTTTTGGTAAAAACAGAAAACATCTATTTAAACAGCTGTTTTTTCGAACACTTAAAGCTTCAAGGGAAAAAGCTTTGTAATAAGTTTATTATCAAAAGTTAATAAGAGCATCAATTGTTCAAGCCTTAAAGCTTATCACTTAAAAACATGAGCTATTCCAGAGTTTTGGGCATTGGCCGGGCATACTGCTTTTGTGTGAATTAACCGGCGATGAAATACCGCTTCGCTTGACACACTAGTAGAAGGTATGCTAAGATGCTCTAGAGCAATATCTGGCAGCTCCAGAAAGATTTATCTGTTTTGAGTCCAGAAAGTGATAGGTTCTCCAATCTTCAAACATCAACTTTTATTCTCTCATTAACTTCTCGTCAGGGTTGGCACTTGCCACGGGTAGCGCTTTTCCCGGCCAACACACTTTTGGGAAAGCGTAACACTATTGGAGCAATTTTCACAAAAAAAACAAATTTTCTAATAAAGGGGTGAAAAACTGTCTATACACACACACATCGCCATTCTTTTTTTCTCTATGGTTATTTTCTTCGATTTTCCTGTCCCTTTTCTCCAAAAATGCACTATTATGTTTATACAGCGTCTCCTCGAACTTCCCAGAACTGTATTTTAGTTAGTTGAGATATTTCGATAATCAAATAATTGTCGTGATCAACTTATGCAATCAGCTCAAACTCATTAGTTTTTAAGTAGAACCCATATTTGCTTTGGGAGGGTCCACCCTGATTTTCGGAAGCCATCTTAAACAAAAGTATGAAAGAAAAAAAATTCACGGTAAAAAGACTTTTCTTACTGCCAATTCAAAATTTTTCGCTTCTCGCAGCTTAAAAAAGCCCTTTAAGATTAATTATTTCCTAAAATGTATCTGAGACACAAATCAAAAGAAAAATACACGGTTTAAGGGTACACTTCATATTTTTACGGTACTTCGCGCTAGAAACTACTGTTCTAGGCCATCCATTCAATTCATACTTAAGCAAATAAATAAAATGAAATTTCTCAAATTCTGTGTTTAAAAAAAAAACTTAGATCCTTCGCTACGTATTTATTATCTTCTCTTAAATAGGTTTTCAAAGAGATGCAAATATAAGGACAACTGCACTTTTTGATAATTTATTTCGAAAATTACTGTTGCTTTGCGACAGAAAATACTTTCTCCAACCCATACACTTGCTCTATTATAGAAATTGTTACCATTTCAAACTTTTGTTTTAAGAATATGAGTGAGCATGCTTCTGATTGTGTAGGCACGCTTTCATGGTCCATTCCCAACGGAGAAGAGGTAGTGGCACCCTTAACTATAAGTAAATATAAGTACTCAATCTAAGAACACTAATTTTATTTCTTAGCCGAGCCCCCCCCCTCCAGAAACTAGATCTGCCACTATTTCAAAGGATTGAATATAAAAAAGATTCACTTCCACCCCCCCCCCCAGGATTTCTATAAATTTGCGCTACAGTATTTATGTAAGTTGATAAAAAAAGAAAAGATTACCACAAAGCTCTAAAAGATATACAAGGAATTTCTCCTTGAACGATTAAATACAAAAAAAAGATTAAATACTGAAGCAATCTTCTTCAGGGAAATCATTGGCCAAGTTTCGAGTGGACTAAAATTCAGGAGTGAGTGAAAATTATAAACGAAGACGGTGTGCAGAACACAAAGTTCAGGGATGTGCTCTCAGCCCTTAGGAAGGCTTTGTGACATTGTTCCCAGAATCAGTCAAAACGCGGTAAATCTTATCTTTCAGTGAAAACTTACTGATTAAAGCTTGGATTGCTGAACGAATGTTAGTAGCTTTATGAGAATTGTCATTCCGAAGCCATTTGTCATTCATTTGGCCTCTTGAAATAAGAAACACAGTGGTGCAATTTCTGCTCGTTTTCATCTTCCTGGGGTAATAGGCAGTAACACCTATAAAGCCAGATCCTTTTACAGAACCGCAGTCAAAAGTCAAGCTAGACTTCAGTTTAACTTGTTTTTTTTTTTCTATCAGCAAGACTTATGTGACGATGGATGGTTCCCCAGGATGGTGCTTTCAAGTCCGCTTTTATTTTTATATAAGCTGTTTCATATCTGGCTTATCAATCACAGAAAGTGGCAATTTTTATGCAGAGTAACTTGTTTTGATCGACTGGAAATAAAGAGTGATCGTATGCCTGCTCTTCTTCTTCCAGATTTCGTTGATCTATTGGCCTCTGTGTCATTTGTTTTGCTATCTGGAGCTGTCTATAGGGAAGCAGCCTGACTTGATATATTTTTTGAGTTTGTTTGGGTTTGTTATTTGCTGCACCAGTGGTAGATACTTTATCTTCGTGCATATCAATTCTATACTTCCTTTTAAGATGGTATATAAACGTCACGGTAGAGGCTCCCTAAATGCTTTGCAGAAGTTGCACCTGGTCCTTTCTTTTTTCCCGTAGAGAACCCAAAAAGATAGCTTCGAAATTTTCCTTGGAGCATCAAACTCGTCATCAGAAGATGATGTCATACTTTTCTTAAAACAAAGGTTGATTTTTAGCATTTTTAACAAAATTAGAAGCATCTTCCATTAGCCTACCGTTTTGAAAATTTCACCTCCACCAAAATATCTGACTTCTTTCATCTCAGTGACATAACTAGGGGAGAATGGGTCAATTGCCCCCTAAGGTGTTTCGTTGACACATGAAGCCCAAAAAAATTTATCACCAAACGAAAGCAGAATGACAGTTCAGAACAAGTAAATAAAAAAAACGATCGTCTGTTTCTCTTCTTTTTTTTGTATAAACAGAACAGAAACAGGTACATTGAAAAAAAAAACAACAGAAAACAGAAAAAAATCAGCGCACATTCTAAATCATAAAGAGTCCCAGAAGGAAATGAATCCTATGAAATGGATGATTCTTTAATATATGAGCAGGAAGGAGGAATTGAATTGACGCCAGAGTTTGTTAACTCTATTGAAGTTTCTTATTTGACACCTCATGACTTAAATTAATGAATAACGAATATATATGCTCCCTTTAAACGAGTAACAGTGTATTTATGTATGTATGCATAGTTTTTTTTCTTCTTGAAAACGATTTTGAATGAATCCGAACAGCCACAGAAAAAGGCATTGAAAAATATCGGATATAATGGTACACGAGAATGAAGCACAAAGGATATTTGCGGCTAGAAGACACACGACAAAAAGCATCACTACGAATCTGAAATTAAAATACTGGACAACAAAATCTGCGGTTGGGAGAAAAGCCACAGGGATGATCACATCGAAACATAAATGAAACCTGTGGTTAAAAGAGAAGCAACAGTGAGAATCACAACGAGTCCAACAAGAAAACAAATCAAATAAAATAGATAGCTCTTTGATGCATTAATGGGAAGCAGGAATCGAAAAAGAAAATCAAATATATACAAGCCTGACGTGTTCCAGGACCCGGAACCCTGACAGAGTCGTTACTAGCCAAAATGTTTTGGGAGGATTAAGAGATTTCACTGACTGGCTGGTCATTTTTACCGACTAGTTTTGTCAAAAATTAGCGTAATGTCCGTTTCGAATAAAATACATAAAATCACTGGATGAGTCGATAAAACTGCTGCATTTACTAACCAAGATTCAGATTTCGGTCCTATCATGTCACTTTTGAATGCTGTTTATTTAAACAAGTGGAACATTGTGGCATCATCTGTAAAATCCCGGCAGGAGTCGGTAAAACTGCTGCGTTTATCGACCAGTTAAAAATTTCTGTAGATGAAATATCAGTGTTTTCGTGGTCTTTATTAAACCGAGCAAAGAATTTTACCGAGTGACCAAAAACATTGGGTGCCTCCCCCCCCCCCCCAAAAAAAAAAATTCTTCCTCACAAAGCAAATCTTCTTTCCAAGCTCATTTTGGCACTAAGACATCGAGAAACCCAGATTTTTCTTTTACTTTCGCGGTTAAGCCAAATTAGAAACAAGAAGAGGAAATGCCAATTTTTACTCTGCTGCAAGCTCATCCTCGTAGTTACATAGGATTACAGCAAATTCTGTTGGCCTACTTTTCTGGCCTTATTGTCGAAGTCCTAAATTAAGCACGATCCGTCCCTTAGAGATAGAAAACAGATACAGAACCCAGGTTTTTTTCTACTATTTTCACCATTTATTGCAATTTAACGTTTGACATGACTCCAGATTAATAACAAAATTTGCGGACTCTGGCCGTCTATCTCTTTTCAATGTCTATGGTCCATCATCTCCTTCATTATACTGGCTTTCAGCACAACCAATAAAATTAAAGGCCACTAACTTTTGGAGTATAGTGTTTAATCTTAACAGAATGAAGCCCAGCATGATATATGAAGTTCAGTAAAATCCAGTCCAGCCTTTTCTTCAACCTAGCGGAGCAAAATCTTTTTCAAACGTTTTAATATTCAATTTGATATTGTCGGGAGACAAAAAGTACTACGCTATCTTTCTAGCTGAAAAGTTACCTCCAATGATTGACACCGATAAAAAAGAAATGGGCTAAATAACAACAACAACAACAACTGAGAAGCCCCTAACCACCAGCCGAAGACAATTTCATAGGAAGATTAAAAATTAGTTTCCTTAAAAATTATGATCTGGCTCAATGCAAAGACTATGGGTAACTTATAAGAGAGGAAACTGGCGCTGGTGTTGGCAAAAAACGTCAATGTCATTTAGCTTTTGGCAACACTTGGCATTTTTTTTCAGCTTTGTAATCATTTTTCAGTCAGGAACTGAGATCAGACACTTATTACTGTACTACTTAATTATTCTTATTGTCACACTGATTGCTGAAAAATGCCAAGTGTCACCAAATGCTAGATGGCATTGATGTTTTTTGTCAACACCAGTGACAGTTCCCACCCTTTTAAGGGTTCCATTGTAACTGAACCACCGTGCAACTGAACCCCCTTTAATTGAATCCTCGTGCAACTCAACCCCCGTGTAACTGAACCCCCATGTAACTGTGTGTAACCATGTAACTGTGTGTTAACAGAACACAACTGATGAGCGAGAAGTGATGAAAGAGAGGGGTAATACCGAACTCTCAGCTACCATTCTTGGGAGACATCTGACAGTTTATAAGTGACCATGGAATTCCTGTGTTGTTTTAAAGTCACTTTTCTGTGAATAGGCAGCGTGCACCTGGCGACGATAAATCACATCAGTCCAGTTTTTGTCAGGAAAAAATTACTCAGTGATAATTTATTGCTCCCGCTAGCATTATGCGCTTCTAGGTCCGAGCCTAGGGACCTAGCTGTAAATCCAGGCCTGAGCGTGCACATATTTCCTTTTGGTTAATTAACTTTCTCTTTAAGCACTCTCTGAAAGTTCCAACTTAATACACAAATTCCTTTTTGAGATATGCCATTTTGAAAATCTGCATGCACATAGTGTCTTTTGATTTAGTTCAAGTTCCACCTCAAATACCTCATTCTGTCAAATTTTCAACTTGATATGCGTGGCCTTAATAGTGCTAGTTTAATAGTAGCAGAGGTCGTAGTAGGAGCAGTAGAAGTAATAATAGTGTTGAATTAGTAATAGTAGTATTAATAGCAGTAGTAGCAGGTAGATGCCCCAAAAGTTTCATCTTGATACGCTAATCTGTTCCAAAAAAATGGCTGATACACCTGTATCAGCAATCTGTATGTTATTTCAAGTTACGAATTGTTAAAATTTAAGGTTTTTATAGAAAGGATGATCGTAAAAACTTTGGAGGAGGCTCATTCGATTGGAAATTGAAAGTTCGATTTCGAAGAATAAAAGGTAATCACAGGACAATCAGCCTTTCCCTCTTAACCGACACATCCCCAAATACATCCGATCAAAATAAAAATAAACATTTTGTTCGAAATAGCCTGAAGATCAAATAACCATGCCTTTGGGGTTAACAACACCACCAGCAGCATCTGGGGCAAGGGCTGTAAGTTAAGCTAGTTTCTCATTGCTAACACATGAGGTTTTTGTAGAACATTTTTTTTTTTTGGGGGGGGGGGCTCATTCGATTGGAAATCAAAATTTCCAGTGCGCTTTTTCACAGTTAAAAGTGATCGGAGAGCTTCCACCCCACCCTATTTTTCCCCCAAATACATCCGATCTAAATTTTGGGACGGCCATTTTATTTAAAACAGTTTAAAGGTTAAGTAACTATACCATAGTTAAATAACTATGGTTCATAACCCTATTGTGTTTTACCCAATGTAAGTACGGTGGTTGAGTTGCACGGGAGTTTAGTTAAATGGGGTTCAGTTACACGAGGGTTCGGTTATACGGTGGTCCAGTTACACGCACACCCCTTGTAAGTTGTCCATACTCTTTGGCTCAATGCACAAGAAGTAAAGTGTAATTCGTCGACGAAAAGGTTGGATCAGAATTTAGCCTTTTTTCCTCGCCATCATTCCCATTATTTACTGACCATAATTCAGTTCAGAACAACTGCGCAAAATATTTTCTGAATAACCTCTGTTTTTCAACCATTTCTACAAGTTACATAATTTTGATTTTAATTCATACAAATCAAGATCGGTTGCAATCATTTTGTTAATTGTTCTTCCTATTTTCTAATTCATTTTCTTAGAAAATAGAACTTTGCAAAACATAACGTATTCTCGTTTATGAAGACCGGAAATATGTTCACCCCCTCTCCAAATGAGCTCGAAAAATGTGGTGCATTTCCGCTTTCTGGGGTTATAATGAGAAAGGTAGAGATGGCTAGGGCGGCACGTTCTGAGGATGACAGATTGCCCATGACGACCAACCATCTATGGCCAACCGAAAAGCAGTTCGTGCCCGAACGTGGTAAGAGGAGGTCGTAAGGAAAAATTTAAGGGAAATGGGTACTTCCTGGGAGGGTGTACAGAGGGAGGCTTTAAATAGATTGGGATGGAGGAGCGTGCGCAGCTGTTGGCTTCAGGCGGCTTGGTGCTGCAGTAAGTTGTTAGTAGTAGAATTGAGGCCTGGATTGTCGGATTTAAATCTTTAATATGTTTATCTACAAAAATTAAAGGAATTAATGGAATGAACTCTAGAGTTTACTGACCTAGCCAATCATTAAGAAGTTTCTCAGTTTCATTCCTTCATTCATAGTTAATTCTGTTTGTTGCACTTTCACCAATTGAGTCCTTTTGTATAGTTTTTGTTCCTTTAAGGTTAAATTCACCAAATGGCTTAAGAAGAACTTTACGTAAAATGGAGAGGGACTACAATAACATTAATAGAGATTAGCAGATGGACCAGAGACACACTTCCTAAAGCCGGACTTAACGAAGCGATCTCAGATTACGTTTCTTGAAAAAAATTATAAAAATAAAAACTTTTCTTGGAAAGAATCTCTTTCTTACAAAATAAAGCTATATTCAGAAACTTCTGCCATGACTAATGATGGTGAAGAAATGGGGGGGGGGAGGGGAATAATCTAAATAAACCCGTGAATTGCGTAAATCTTGTTTTAATCATTCTTATGACAGATTAAACGAAAACCGATTCAAAAGCAGTGATAACTTCCCACCTCTCGCCTAAAAGCAACTCCGAATCCATGTAGCCTTTGAAGTCATAATACATAACCTATCAATGATTCAAAATTTTAAAGAAATTCAGTCACTTTTTTTTATTTGCAAAAAAGGGCAAAACAGTCTATGAAGCCTGAGTTACAGCCTTTTCTTGTTTCTTCACCACTCGTGCCGCTTTCTTGGCAATCCTGGCTTGTTTCTCTTCACGGGTGACACGTGGACCTTCCTTGAAACCAGCTCTGAAAAAAAAATATTGAAATAAAATCAATCGAAAAATTGACATATTCAGAGACAAAAGAACTATTTTTTTGTTGAGGGGGCGGGGCTTAAGAAAACTGGAACTGCTGTGATACCAGTAGCGCAATAATAACTATTCAAAAGCAAGAATAGAACTGCAACAGAAGAGCAGGAGGACCATCAAGTATTATGGCCTTTCTGTAAAATAAAAAGAAATCGCGATATAGCTTTTCTTTCTGAAAAAAAAAAAAAAATCGATTAAATTATTCCGTCACAACAAGCCTGCACATTCTCTTTTATTGTTTATTTCTTTAAATTGCAATGGGTGTTTTCCTACATAAATCGGATGGGAATTAGAGATCATGTTTTTGCCCATGAATTCAATAAATCCTTACTTCTCGATTAAATGTTTTACTTATTTGCAAATCTTAAAGAAGGTGGATATATATATATATATATATATATATATATATATATATATATATATATATATATATATATATATATATATATATATATATATATATATATATATATATATATATATATATATATATATATATATATATATATATATATATATATATATATATATATATATATATATATATATATATATGCGATGCACTATTAGACTAATGCACCAAACATTATGAGCATTCGAGCATATACTGTAGTTACCACAACTATAAACATGGCCTGATCTTTTTTTGTTAATAAAGTAGAAAGGAAATATCCGCAAAATTCCCATCAAAATGATGTAACCTATTGCCAAGGGCCGAACTGTCATCCAAATGATACAAAGGCCATCAATAAGCCTAGGGCCCCCTCTAAGATTTCTTGGCCATTCCTTTTCCAATTGTCTAAAAATCCCGGTTTATTATTACCCCCTATCTTGAATGAATACATATACATATATATATATATATATATATATTATATATATATATATATATAATATATATATATATATATATATATATATATATATATATATATATATATACATATATATATATATATTGGCCCGGACTCCAAATAAACCAAAGCAGAATTCCTCTAGCATCAAATCACGTTTGGTTGGCAACCAACTTTCCTTTTATGTATTCAGAAGCCCCTCCCTGACAACAATCACACAACCCTGAATCCCAAACGGCGCAAATGAAACACTAGCTCTTACTACTTACCTACTCTAGCTGAAGCTCAACAACCATTTTTTCGAAGTTGTTACGGTGACAACATTTTAATGCACCCCCCTCCCTCTGTCCCTCGAAGAATAAGAATTGGATATGGTATCACCAAAAGGAAAAATAGGATTTTCATTCTAGCCAATTTTGGTTAAAATGATAACCAAAATTTACTACCCCCCCCCCCCAGGTCAGACATTGAAAAGGCACACAAAACAGCACTCAGTTTGAACAAGATTATTTGTTCAATTATGATAAATCATCCTGGTACATGTCGGGGTTTCCCAAATTCCCCTTTATTCTATAGAAATTGGATGGAGCCCAAAGATCCTAAGTGCAAAACTAGGATATTAGATTTTATATCTCATTAAGGTTGGTTGAGATGCGGTAACACGTTCTGGTAAAAATGGCAAGATTCTAGAAACCCCTTTCCTTTTCACTCAAATTGTAGCTGAGTATCACAGTCTAGTTATTAGCACTTTTCAACTGAAATTTTCAGTTTTCAGGCTGAGATTTATAAAATGAGTTCTCAAAGAAGGGTTAAAGAATTTTGTCCAGAGGTATTGGAGAGGAAATCCCTTGTTCTACACGGAAACAACATTACACGACCCCCAGAAGTTTTTTTTGGAGCTAACACGGTTCTGTTTTTTCTCTACAATACTTAGTAGGGAAGAAATATGTTTTCCTAATTTTGGAATTTCGGATTTTGAGCAAATTTTCTCTTATACTTTACACCTTTAGAACAGACCTCAAGCAATATTTTGCAAAGATAGCTTAAAACACCCCTTTCAAGATAAAACTCGAAGGAACTCGCAACTACCTTATTTATCTAGCACCCTAACGGGTCCTTTCCCGCACAAAAAGCAGGTAGGAACGGGTGAGTGCAAAACGAAAAAAAAACCCTTGGTGTCCCTTGCAAAGTATATACTGCCTTCTCCCCCCTCTCGAGAGGAAAGAATTACCCATACGTTACACTTGTACAAATGCTAAAAAGATTACCACCAAACTTCTTTGAAACTGTCGAAGGTATTAGCGAATTCTTTTTTTTTCTTTAGCACAATATAAGATCCACTAATACATCAGTACTAATACACTAATCCAATAATACATTTTATTTTGACAGGGGTTGAATCTTAACTTCCACGGACGTATTTCACGTCGCCCGACGAAAATACCATCTTCATATGGGAAGATATTTCGTTTTCTTGTGTTTAAAATCCGAACCAAAGAAACTTCAAAACTTAAGACAGTTCAGTTTCGTTTCTTCGAAGGAACTCGCAACTATCTTATTCATCTGATTCTTTAATGGAGTCTTGTTCCTTTAAAAGTGAAACTTTGAGCTCATTTTGCTAGATGCCACGATTACAAAATTCCATTTTCCCCGGGAAGGCGTCATAACATCGAACCGTCAGGAGCAGTACAAAATCCGTCATAACATCGAAAATTTTAAAACCTAGGTTAGGTTACGTATTTAATATATGCTATGCTTTGCCACCACCCCATTGATGTGCAAATATATAGCCGAAATTTGTTTCTAAACTATTATACAAACTTGTGCTTGTGACGGTTCGCCGAAATGATAGCACACCATTTTCTTCTACTCCACAGAAGTTAGATTGAGCCTGTAGACCCTAAACGCAAAACTTGGAATACGAGATTTTACATCTCATCAAGATTGGTTGAGATGCGACAAAAGCTTCTGGTAACTAATAAAGATTCTAGAAAACCCCTTCTTCTCCGCCCACCAGTGACTCAGATTACAGCTGTATTTATTTCAGTTATAGTGATTATCTCTTTTTTAATCGATCTTCTGGTAAAAATGACATAATACTAGAAAACCCCTTCCTTTTTACCTACTTATGAATCAGCTTACAGTTGGATTTCATTCTAGTTATTAGCCCTCTTTTAAATTGTACTTCTGGTAATAATGACAGGAATCTCAAAAACCCCTTCCTAATCCACCACCTATGACTCAGAATGCAGTTGGATTTATTTCAGACTAGTTATTATTAGCCCTTTTCAAATTGAAATTTTGGGTTTTCATACTGACATTTCTAGAACAATTTCTTAGAGATCTACAATGGATAAATAACTTTGCTTAGAGATCTTGGAGAGACTATTTCATGTTTTATACAAACCCATTAATAAACGATCCCCAAAAGTTTATTTTTGGAGCTAAAACAGTTTCGTTTCTTCTTTATGCTCCTTAGTGAGGAACAACTTTATTTTCCTAATTGCATAGCATCAGATTTTGAAGCCTTTGAACTGAATCTTCTCTAATACTTACTTCTTTAGACCAGCCCTTAAGCCACTGTTTGTGAAGATAGCTTAAAACACCCCTTTCAAGATAGAACTTGAAGGAACTCGCAACTATCTTATTTATCTGGCACCCTAACGGGTCCTTTCCCGCACAAAAAGCAGGTAGGAACGGGTGAGTGCAAAAAGGTTGATATCAAATTTAACCCTTGGTTTTCCTTGAAAATCATACACCCCCCTCGATAGGAAACAAGTTACCTAGACATTACACTTGTAAAAATGTCAAGCAGATTACTGTCAAACTCCTTTGAAACAGTCAAAGGTGTTAGCGAATTCTACTTTCTTTCTTTAGCACAATATATAAGATCAACTAATACATCTGTAATGTTGAAACGAGAATGTGCATACATTTGGGCAGGCTTATGACAAGGATCGAAGTTCGCTTCACAGGCAGATTTCACGTCGCCAATGAAAGAAGCATCTTCAGATGGGGAAATTTGGTAAGGGGCAAATTTTTCGCAGTCAGTATTATTGACTTACAAATAAAGTAAACATACCACTCGATGCTATTTTTTATGCTCTTTCCAAATATAATAATCATTTTTTTCTGAAATGAATTTTACACCAATTCCTATGTATACCAATTCAGGTATATATTTGCATATTAGGGGGGGGGGGGGTAAATTTTAAACTTACCTCTCATTTACATCAGAAATAAAATTTACCCCCCTCCTAATGTGCAAATATATACCCTGACTTGGTATATATAGGGGGGGGGGGATAATATTCATTTCCGAAAAAAATGATTATTATATTTGGAAAGAGCATAAAAATTGGGAGGGAGTGGTATGTTTATTCGTAAGTCAATAAAATGAACTGCGACAAATTTACCTGGTAAGGTTATGTTTTCAATATTAAATGAGGAGCTTTTAAAGCTAAGACAGTTTCATCTTGTTTCTGTCATTATATCGAGTAGGATGGACATTTCATTGCCATTTTACGAATTTAAGATGAACTTTTCTTCTCCATTTCACCACTTTTATTCTCAAAAAAATGTTTTCAATTTTTATTTTTTACTCCGTCTAAGCAAAAGGTCTCTGATGACGCAAACAAAAAACAACATAAATAGAAGCAACTTTGGCTGCGGATCAAGAGAGGAACACCTGCAAAACGTCAGTCATGTATCAAAAGGTCTTATCTTCATTATTATGAATCTTCATAAGGGCAAATGAAAAATCTCACAACTTTTTTTTATTTACCCTTCGATAACCATAAAACAAAAACGAATTCATATATAAAATCAATGCACATCACTTTGTTTATGTTTTACAGCTATCAGAGGGAAATAAAGAAGATGTGAGGTTTTTTGTTTGCTCTTCTGAAAATTTACAATTATGGAGATACGACCTTTTGCTACCCGACTGACGAAAAGAAGCAGTGCAGCACCACAACAGAAGCACAACACAACATGGATCTACAAAGCACTATGGCTATGGATAAAAAAGATGGGAAACACTGCAAAACAGCAGTGTAGCTCCAAAACAAACTCTGGACCTTAATCTATAGAAAGTTCTTTTAAGGTACGGGGTCCTTTCCCCATCCCTCCTTCGTATCTACATAGCCCTGGAAACCTATAGAAGTTGCAGTGTTGCTCCAAAACAAACTCTGGACCTTAACCTATAGAAAGTTCTTTTAAGGTACGGGGTCCTTTCCCCATCCCTCCTTCGTATCTACATAGCCCTGGAAACCTATAGAAATTGCAGTGTTGCTCCAAAACAAAGGTAGAGGAAATCTGGAACTTCATTCACTGAAAGGTCTTTCAAGGTGATTGGTCTTTTCCTCACCCTCCTCTATAACTAAATAGATTTTTACGCCCCCTCCCTGGAGTTTTGTTGCCAAGTATGGCATCCCCTAAGTCTGACTAATTGTTAAGAATTTACTTGATCGAACAAAAGGAGCTTTGAGTTCATTATCTGCCGTTTACTTATTTGACCGCCGCCAGAATCTCTGCAAAAAACTTGGATCATCTCGTTTGAATCACCTTAATCGATGGAACATTCTTCTCTCAGATCTAGACCCCTTCACCAAGCGGCAACACCTGTTTCAAATTACTGCTGGTCGCCCTACACTTTCGAGACATGGACAAAGCTTCGTTCCCATTTTTATAAAGTTTTACAATTCCCAAATATGAACGTAATTATGTCATGTAATTTTATTTTAGCCTGAGTTAGTTTGACATTGAATAGACTTTATAGAATTTTACTTTGTTTGCATCATGACAAAAACAAAGTTGCGTCATCTAATCTATTTTGGTACTAGATTTTAGTTTAGGTTTTTTATTTGGATAAAACTGATTTAACTTGAAAGCATCGGGTTGTGAGAACATATTCCTCAAAACTGCCAACCACAAGCGACAGTGAAGACAGCTCAAAACCCCCCTTTCAAGATAGGACACGAAGGAACTCACAACAATCTTATTCATCTGGCACCCAAATGGGTCCTTTCCCGCACAAAATGGGTTGGAACGGGTGAGTACAAAAAAAAAAAAAAAAAAAAAAAAAAAAAATAACCCTTGGCGGCACTTGAAAAGCATACACTATCTCCCTCTCCCTATCAATAGGAAAAAAGTCACCTAGACATTGCACTTAAAAAATGTCAAGCAGATTACTCTCAAACTTCTTTGAAACAGTCAAAGGTGTTAGCGAGATCTGCTTTCTTTCTTTAGCGTAATATAAAAGATCAACTAATACATCGGTAATGCTGAAACGAGAACGTGCATAAATTTAGGCTAGCTTGGACTGAAGTTCAGTCCCAAGGCCAGATTTGACACTGTGTTGACAGTTTTGTGAATTTTTGTTTTAAACAAAAAGCATTCGATTTGATAGCATCAAATTTCGGAAGATCAGATTTTGATTTTTTTCTCTACTGGGATCTATTTAACTCTTAACCTTATAGACCACACCTCAGGCCCACAGCGTTTGTACAGATAGCTTAAAACACCCCTTTCAAGATAGAACTTGAAGGAACTCGCAATCATCTTATTTATCTGGCACCCTAACGGGTCCTTTCCAGCACAAAAACGGGTAGGAACGGGTGAGTGCAAAAAGGATGAAGAAATGTTTGAGCCTTGATGTTACTGGAAAAGAAAGCATATATTGCCTCCCTCTGCACCTCAAGAAGGAAGAAGTAACCAAGACATCACACCTGAACAAATGTCAAGTGGAATACTGTCAACTCCCTGGAAACAGTCAAAGGTGCTAGCAAATCCTACCTTACTTTTTAGCACATTATAAAGGATCAACTAACACACACACACACACAGACACACACACACACACATATATATATATATATATATATATATATATATATATATATATATATATATATGTATATATATATATATATATATATATATATATATATATATATATATATATATATATATATATATAGTTGAAACGAGAATGTGGATAAATTTAGGCCAGGTTCTGAGAGTTGCCGAATTTCGCTTCAACAGCCAGATTTCACGTCGCTCGACGAAATAGCCACCTTACTGAGGTCAAAACATTTGGTTTGAGCCTGTTTCGGATCTGAATTGAAACATATGTTTGTCCGACTGAGAATTCTATCTGGTGGTATACTAGGAACTAAGCTAACAATATGTCCATTTATAATCTGTTTCTTGGTCAAAAAGGTATTTAGAGTTTCTTAGAAATTTCATGAAGACTTCACATATAAGGTGAAATTCAAACAGGCACAGAGGAGAGGGATTGATAATGTTCACTAAAACAGAAAGAAGCAGAAAATTTATATTAAAACTATAGGAAAAAGCGTAAGATCATGAGCTCATCCCCCATTCCGCACCTTTGAACGCCCCTAATCAACAAACTGGAAGTTATGCCATAAAAAAGCAAATGAATTTCCCTAAAGAAGGCTTATCACAGCGTAAACCCATTCCACAAACACTCAAGTACAACACAACATAAGTTAGACGTTATAGAACTGTTTGCAAGTTAAGAGAAAATCATGCAATATTTCACTTTTCTGCTGTCAAACGCAGATACTGTTTTTTTTAAAGCACTGAAGAATCAATAGAGCATATTCTAGGTAACGAGCCAAATGACAATATATATGTACAACAATATCAATTATAGTAACATACACAAATAATAAAATTATATTAATCTAATACAAATAATATCGCTTTAAGATAATACGAATAGTCATTTATATTTTTAGAAGTATCGTTTTGTTGACCTTCCATTTGAATCCCCTATTAAAACACTGTAAAGATTATGATTATTTACTGTTAAGTGATTATTATTGTTCATTATTCCACCGTTTGAGATTAAAGCGATTTTTTTGTGGGAAAGTAACGGGCCGCTATTTGGAGAAGATTTGAAATGGCAAGAAAGGGTACCATGAGAAGAGCCTCCTGTGGCGAGAGGTCGCCTTGTATTACGTGAAAGACAATTTTCATTTCTTAGATCGTTTTTATGTAGTATATGATGGTTTGAAGTGTGTTGGTTCGGCTGCTATTTGATCTTTTTAAAAAGGAATGTAGGTGACGTCTAAAGTTTTTGTCACTGAGAGGAGTGGAGGTGGGTTTTATTTTAAAATCTAAAAAAGAACTCCAAAGATCCACATTTAAAAAAGTTATAATTATTTTCTGTCAATACCAACTCATTCCTGAAGGGATTACTAGACATATCAGAGCAGGGATGTTAAGCAGACTACTGTCAAACTCCTTTGATAAAGTCAAAGGTGTTAGCGAATTCTACTTTATTTCTTTAGCACATTATAAAGGACCAAACAATACACCAGTACAGCTGGAACGAGAATGTGCATAACACCATAAAAAGAACCAAAAAATACACTAGTATACCCGGAACGAGAATGTACATAACACCAGGAAAAGGAGCAAACATTACACCAGTGTAGCCGGAACGAGAATGTGCACAAGACGAGATAAACCTATGCTAGTAATTTCTTTGAATAAAACTAGTCTGAGAACTCCTTAAAAACAGCCAAAAATATTGACCAAGAAAATAAATAATAAACCTTTAGAGGTGTGAATTAACTAAAAATACAGTGTGGCATCAAAGAATCTGTGCTGGCACAGCAAAGCTCAATCACCATTCATTATGAACCAAATGGCATAAATAGCCCTTACACTAATGTGCAGATTCCACTATCTTAGACTTAGACAGCGGGCAATTTAGTATTTAATTGTAGAAAAAAAAAAGAAAAAAAAGAAAAAAAAAGATCCAAACACGTAAAGAACTCGATGTTGCACCAAATCTAAACGAAAAAATATCTCCTACACAACTAAAAAAGAACTATTTGCACCTGTGTTATGGGACCGCCCACTTTTTGTGAGTGTCTACTTTGGAGCGCTTCCTGTTCCGCACAGTTATGCAACCTGGTTCCGCAAAGGACGCGTCACCTGGTGTATGTGATATCCGAAAGCCGGTGATACCTCGTTCTACATCCAATTTACTTGCGAATTTAATTCAACTGCACCAATTAAAAAGCGAAATGCTCAAATGGGACGAGAAGGGGTCACAATAAAGGATCCAAAGGAAATTGTAACTTCACGTAAGGGAGTATAAAGTGAAGTATTGAATATATTAGGGTAGAATAGAAAAGTCCTCAGCCATGTTCTGAACCCATCTATTCTTGTGTTCCATGCATAGGGTACAAAAAAAAAAAAAAAAAAAAAAAAAAAAAAAAAAAAAAAAAAAAAAAAAAAAAAAATCACCATCACTAGCCATGTTGAAATGAGGTCTTTTTTACCTTTTTTTCGTTTTCTTGAATATTGCGCACAGAAATCTCGACAGTACCGCGAGAAATAGAACAGTGGCGTTTCTGCTTATTAAAGCTGATGGAACCGACGCTTTTTGAAAACGAAGACGAAGAAAAACGGTCATCGACTTCCTCTTCGAGTCGATCAGAAATTTACAGATCAACCTAATCATAGCCTTTCAGCACTGCCCAAGACGTTCTTGCGGCAGTTGGGATATGTACTAATTGTTTGGTAGCATTGCGTAATACCTTGTAAGTTGTAACTACCCGTATTTTGTTTTTGGCTAGTTTAAAACTTTTGTTTATTCTCTTCTTTTTATTACTATTTGACAGTGTTGCAATATACCATGTAACACATGCGTCAATTCACGAAAATCAAGGGAACAGCTAATTTTCCCATGAAAGTCGGGCTGCAATGGCTAAGGTGAAGGGAGGATACACGGTCAATGACAGCCAACTTCATCTTTCTGAACCGTCGGATCGCGGACACCACCTGTGATTGGGTAACTAGGAAATATGTATCTGGAATTGATGAGAGGAGGGATGAAAGCTTTTCTTGAACAGAAATGTAAAGATCCTGTTTTGGGGCTGAAAACTCATCAAGGTAATAGTTTATACCTGTTAAAGATGGGATATCTGACTTGGGACCTGCTGACTCCTTTTTATCAAACATTTTCCATAACATATTAGGATTTTTAATTACTTTTTCAGGAAGCTCAGATTTCAACTGCGAGCGGTGACGAGCAAGTTCCTTCCCAAACCTATGCTTAGATGCAACTCTTCTCTTAAACTACTCCTGAGCGTTGCCTACCACTTTCTTTCCGTATCCCGTGCCAGAAAGTAGCTCGGTCGCATGCTAATTGTAACAAAAGGTTAGAGAACCATCCCTTTTCTTGATTTCCTTGTTTGACACGAGACTTGGGCACTCGCTGAGATTCGGCAAACAGAAGAGCATGGGTCAGTTCGGCGTAGTAAATATTAAGACGTAGCCACGGATCTCTTTCATCCCGATGAGAGAATTTCATAAGTAGGTCAAACGGTACGCAAATTTTTGACAGAACAAGATCACAAGAATTTTTAAACTTTTCTTTATCAATCTTACGCCGAACCGTAACCTCATGCCACCTCTGAGTGAATGCCGAAGAATTATTTGCAGCGGAAAGCGAGGTAGGCCACCTGGTAATACGCTGAACTCGGAAATGATCCGAAGTGAAACTATTCGGGAGGACAAGAGCCTCATTTACTGGCAAAGAACTAGAGCTAACAGTATGGTCTAGATTGGACGTAGAACCAGATTGGTGGATATACGAAAAGTCCTGGTTTTTCCGGTGAATAGTAAAACAGTTCTCAAGTATCCCTATTAGAATGCAACACCGACTGTTTGGGGCACTAATATCAACTTTTAAAGTACAGTTAAAGTCACCCCCGATTATGCACTCAAGGGACTCGCGCTCAGCTTTCTTAAGGCAACGGGCTAGTTTGACAGCACTTATAGCAAAAGCACTATCAGATTAGTCGTCACGGTAATCAGTTAGAAGGTACACATTTATAACTAGCAGGTTATCTAGTCTAGTTGCAAGAAAATTGTCACTGTTATCGTATACTTCGCATACGAGACGATTGCTAACGAACGGGGCAATACCACCAGACGAACGGCCCCGCGGAGAAGAACGTTTTGCAGGCACGGAGAACACAGAGTAGGACGGCCAGAGATTTAGTAGGTTTCGGCCAGCTTCTATGATGAAATGGTCTTGCAGGCACATCACATTATGTTTATTCACAAACTGGTCAACCACAAGAGACCGCTCGAAAAAAAAATTCGTTTATATTCCAAGAGAGTAGTGAAATGTTAGAAATTTCGTTATTCAGCATGTTAATGAGTTGCTTTTTGCTGGTTTTCCGGACACTCCACGCTATAGCAGGAATGACCCACTTTCTTGCACGAAACGCAAAACATAGCACGAGTACACTTTTCTGCCTCGTTCTTTTTGGAAACGTGGTCAGACGCACTACATCTGGAGCAGAGGGCTATTGGTGCCCTCGGCAGCTAGGTGACCTTGGTTGTGGCACGAGTAGCAACGACGGGGTAAGAAACGGAATTCTTCAGTGGGCAGTTTTTCGTAATAGATCTTCATAGAGTCCTTAAGAAATTTATCCAAACCCGATCGACAGCTGAAAAATATCTTGAACGTAAGGGAACTGCCAAGCAGTTCAGACTTCGTAGCTCTCGGGATCAGTGCAGTTAGCTCATCCGCTGATACGGCAGAGGGGACACGTTTCACTACACCAGTATAGTTAGGGCTCTTTATCGCAGCAGAAATCTGCAGCTGGTTGGTCTTGATTGACTCAATAATGGTTTCAACTGTGTCTTTCGAACGAACCACTAGTTTCCACTCTGATTTGACTTTCCATAATTCAAATACGTCACTAGTATCCACACATACCGAATCTACAAATCTCTTCCTAGCACTCGGGGTATCAAGCGATTCGGGCAGATTTTTCAGGATGATTAAATAGGAGGGCTTATCCGCCTGATTTGAAGCGCTTGGCCATTCGATGGGTTTGTTGGCATTAATAGCAAAGTGGTTCTTGATAACTCGAGACAATTCGTTCACCTTAATAGCTACGGTTGCTGCAGTAGCTTCACTAGTATCTGGGACTGAGCAGGGAGAATCAATAACAAAGGTCGGCAATTTGGTCTTCTTGACGTAAGCTTGGTGAATCCATCTGCAAATGTCGGTAAAATTCTCTTCATCTTTTGTTTGAATTTTACAGCGTGTTGTAAACTGCATTAGTTGGTGGAGCGGTTTTTTAGCTTTCAGAATTTCATCTGGTGTGAAAAAGCCGACGCCTGTATCAACTATTCCCTCCAGTTTTTCTCCTCTTTCCATACTACGACTCACGAAGTTCAACACAGCATTCAAGAATAATTTTTCCTCCGTTTCCGTCGACATCCCGGAAACAATGCGGTACTGTCGACGCACCTTAAGAAAAGGTTGAAATTTGCTTATAAGATTTGGCTAGTAAAATCTTCTATTGGCAGCCTCCAATCGACAACACTGAGCTAAAATAATTGTTCGCGGGGGAAATCGTAGTGGTCAAAATAACCAACCCATAGAAAAGCCGATTATAAAAAATCTTCAAATAAGTATCCACTGGGAAATTACTCACAATGTAAACAGGGTTTTATCCAAAAAAGAGTTCTTTACACGACACGCTCTAGATCAAGACTGATCTAGTATATATATATATATATATATACATATATATATATATATATATATATATATATATATATATATATATATATATATATATATATATATATATATATATATATATATATATATATATACATATATATATATATATATATATATATATATATATATATATATATATATATATATATATATATATATATATATATATATATATATATATATATATATATATATATATATATAATTATATATATATATATATATATATATATATATATATATATATATATATATATATATATATATATATATATATATATATATATATATATAAATATATATATAAATATATATATATATATATATATATATATATATATATATAAATATATATAAATATATATATAAATATATATATATATATATATATATATATATATATATATATATAATATATTATATATATATATATATATATATATATATATATATATATATATATATATATATATATATATATATATATATATATATATTATATATATATTTATATATATATATATAGAAAAAGAAGAAAATGACTCACTGGCAAAATAAGGTCCAACAATAAGAGATATTTCCCTTAGTATATTCAGATATCCGGTGCCTTTATTAGTCTCGTTGGGACCCCAAATGTCCCCAGCAATTCTTGTTACCAAGGAATAAAAACATCCATCAGCAAGACCAAGAGTTGAAGAAAGAGTTATGATCCAACTGAAGGATGTTGCGAAACTCATGCATGCCACAGAAATTGCCATGAAGACCATCGCAATCTGTAAATTAAAATATACATGCATATACTTGACATAGACCCATGGGGAGACAAGCTCCAAAAACTAGGCCTACGGTAGCCAATAAGAGATGTATCGTCTCCCATAAAAAGTACCAAGTACCAATAAAGCAAATGAAGTTAAATAAACAGAAAGAGAGAACATTATTAAACAGTGTTGTCAATTGAGTTTTCTGCATGACCAACAACTTGATACATGGTGTTGAAGGAATTTTCCCCGAGTTTGCTACTTTTGCCTGATTTTTTTTGGCTAAACTAAGATAAAAGTAAAATTTAAAATTACATTAACAAAGCGAAGACAGATAAGGAAAATTGGAGCAACTCTAAACATTATAATAGACGATGAATGTTCTCTTGTTTCAAATTGTTCTTAATGTTCTTCAGCTGTGTAATAACTAGCAATTTTATTTTCTTTCATGACGATAAAATCCGCCATTAATTACAAAGTTAATCAACTTGTTTTGACGAAGCTTATATTTAAAAAAAAAACACATAAACGAGGAATATAAAACACAAAATGACATAAAAATGACAATATACCAGTTTCTAACCCAGACTTGTAGATACAAATTTTAATTTGACTAGCTTATTTTTAAGTGTAACGACCAATGAAATATTACTTTTTTCAAGACTTCCGAGCTCCATAGAGTTCAATTTATTTTCTTAAATCTCGCTTTTATTTTGTGATAAGATATACCAATCATTTTCTATTTACACTCTTTTTGGGTGAAACTAAGAAGTAGCCTACATGAAACATAGAAAAAAATAAATAAACTTCATTAAGAAAAACAGATTGGCCTCTAGCACTATTTTTTTTTTTTTTTTTTTTTAGTTGACCCGAATGTTTTAATATACAATAGGTAATGAATTTTAGCTAATAGCTCGTATCAAGATTTTTTTTTTCTTCATCTTGGTCACAATTTAGTTTGTCCCAAAACCATTCAGTTTACATTAAAAAGGAATATTTGGTTTACCCCTGAATTTTAGATATACGAAACTTGTGCAACAGTTGAGCACCCAAAACTTCCCTTTAATGAGCCTTTTTTTTTAGATTTTTTTGGTAATTAACTTTTATAGTTAAGTTTTTAAGTATAGAATAAATAACTCAGTGTAAACAAACGAAGAGGCCGATTTTCTTGAGCCAAAGTAATCAATTAGTCTAATTTCAGTTCGTAGTTGTTTTTAAACCCAAACTTATTTATCAATCCAACATTTAGCCCTATCTACTTCAGCAAAATTGAGTCTAGGGCCAAATTGGCACGATTATGCACACATTTTATAAGCTATGCAAAACTATGAATGTCGTTTGATTCTACTGTTTTCTCTGACTCAGTTCTTGTATTGGATTCAAGTCATCCATTATTTTTCATTTGGAAAGATATAATTGAATATTATTTACATGACTGTTGAATTTATCTCTTTCAAAAGCTATAATATTTTACAAATTAGAAAGTTTAACTTTCCCTCAGGTACGGTTTTAAACGTTTTAAAGAAACAATCCCTGTGGAACCAATGGTCTTTATTTGTATTACATCCAATCCAATTTGTTGAATCATCTGAATCCGACGAATCAGAATTTGACTGATATGTTAAAGGTGACATTCTGCAAATTCTGCAAATATTAGTCAATGATACGTCCATGGCTTTTACAATTTCTGAAAAGATTTGGGCTCGCATTGTATTGCTACTTTCGTCATCTGCCAAATTGTCAATTATATTTTCTTCGTCTCTGAAATTTAAGTAGAGATCGTTGAGTGGATCTTCACACTCCAAATCTATCGAGTTGCAAAGAAAATCTATCAAAGTACCAAAGTACCAAAAAGTACTTTTGCAGCATACGTACGCACCTCAAAACAGGTTTTGGCAAAATTTTGCCACTTTTGGGAAGGTCAATTTGGTTTAAACCTAAAAGTAGTCAAGCTGAGTTTATTCAGTTAGTATTATTGATAAAATGATAAACTCTGACTCAAGATAGTTAGGTAGAAATTAATCATAGTGCATTGCCTAATCAATATTAGACATTCCGCTTTTTCATTTATCCAACAATTGGATTTGGTGAAGAAATTCCCTAACGATGATAGGTAGCAACTTTACATTCCTCACAGAACGTTGGTAAAATTGTTAGTTGGAATTATGTTTTTCTTTCGCTCTTTAGGACGGCCGAAAAATGATTTTTGTCTCAGTGTTCTAACCTTTCGACTAGGGAATTTCGGTTAAAAGGTAATTTATATTACGAATTATTACGCGGATAGAACGGTTATAATTAGGGACTGAGTCAGGAGGGCAAAGTGGAAAGTCCCCCTCCCCCCAAGTGACCGAATGTTACGCTGGGGTGAAGGGGGAAAACAGACTAATTGGGGAGGCCAAGTTTCGTTAGCACCCCTCCCCTCAAACATTAATTCTGTATCCACCCCTGCTTATGATAGCTTTTAACTCAACTGAATTTGATTCAAGTCACAGGACTAGAAGCAAAAACAAGCTTAAGTCCCTCAATAATGGGAAATTAGAAGCAAGTTTGTAGTTTCTGCTATTACTTTCCATACTCCTTGGCCATGATAAGCTCTAGTTACCGTTGTAAGTGAGCCATAGTTGTAAACGAAAATAGTACAAAAGGCGAAAGAACTGCTTGTAATTTTCAAAGGTTGGAACAAAGATTGTTCATTATAGCAGAAATAGTTGGAGGATGAAACAGCCCCTAAGTATCTAAGAAATTGAATATAATACATTACCTGTAGCAGAAGCAGTCGATTAGCTTTTGTATTGTCTGCCACTCTTCTAAAAAAGACGCGACCAACTACAGACATGCAGGCAATACTGACCAGAGACAACTGTCCGTCACTCTCTGGGACGATCTGCTTCGCATATGGGACCTAAACAAGATTTATGGTAACAAATTAAACAAGATTAAACTAGCTTAATGCTCACATATGAGCATTAAGCTCACATAGCTTGACACATGGATCCGATAGGCTATATTTTCTTATAAGGTACGAGTTACGGGTCCACGGGGGGACTCGCAGTAGATACTTAGCATATCTAAAAAACGCACGCTTCATTCTAAGACGATCAAATTCCATGAATATTCGGTAAAACAGCACTAAATATAGAATATGTGGCAGGGCTACACTATTATAAATCCTTGCGAGAAGGGCTCTATTCAAATGGAATTGGGAACTTACAATCGCACCATATGAACGACGGATTTTACTCTCCATATTTTCCAACATTAGCTGCTTAGTTTTCTTAAGATTCTTACCAATTGGGAGACCAAGATATGTCATCTTATCACAAGGATTTACTTCAATACCATTCAAATCTATAGAAACGTCATCAACTCTAGTCACACCTAACTCATTGAAAATCAAAACTTCACATTTTACTGCGTTTAGGGAAAGCCCAATTTCACGGTAATTTTCAGAAATTTCTCGGAAACATTTTTCTAACCCCCTAGTGGTCCTACTAACATTAAGAACATCATCTGCATAACAAAGTATCGATAAATCCATCCCTTTATAAATACAACACGAAAGAAAGTTGGCACTGAGCTGGCAACGTTGCATTATTATATATTGTGGGTGAAGTAATCGCAACCTGTTAAACCCCAATGTGAATTGGTATTTCTTTGGTCAATAAATCATTTCCAGGAATACGTATTTTAGCTTTCATATGGCGGTACATGTAAAGGATAGGTCTAACTAAATCTGGCGATACTCCACGGTTCAGAAGCTCATTCATTGCTTGGGGATGCAATAGCGAGTCAAACGCTTTACTAACATCATACGTTCCAAGGGTCAGGGTCCCATCGGACTCATCTGCATCAATCACAAACATTTTAGAGCATGGAAACATCCCAGCTTAGGCTGGAATCCGAACTGATAAGGAGGCGTATAGCAAGTAGAACGTAGACTATTAATTATAAGCAATTCAAAAACCTTAGCAAATACACTTGAAACAGTTATGGGTCGGTACGACGAACACTCATATGGATCCTTCCCTTTTTAAAGGATCGGTGAAATAAGACCTAAACAAAAAGAATCCGGGACTACACCACTACAAAAAAACCATTTGGTAAAGCAACGAAAGATGACAAATCAGCTTATCAGACGTATTTTGAAAATGAAGGGCACATATACCATCACAACCCATTGATTTTTTCTTTTTAAGCTTTCGTATACCTTCACTCAAGTTTTTGGTACTAACTACAAAGGCACCCGGTCTGGGATTAAACAGTCGGTCGTTTAGTTCTCTTTCAAATTTCTGACATTTTTTAGCATCAGGTTCAATAAACTGATTCATAAAATACGAATACCATTGTATCTCACTGATAGTAGCTATATTTTCCCTAGTTTTATTATTAGCCGAACGAGTCTTCCATAACTTATTTGGGTCATTTGATATCGATTCGGCAACTTTGTAACACTTTGAGCAACTCGGTAAGATTTGAGCTCCTTCTCAAAACGCCGCTTTGTAAGTAGCCGCAAGGTATTAACAATTTCATTTCTAGGTTTTTCACACTCATTCCACAAACGTAGCCAGAACTTCGAGGATTGACATGCAGCCTTAAGGCTTTCGTTTCTACACCATCCAAAGTTCTCGGTGCCCGGTCTACACTTTCTTACAGGGACAGCGTACATCTCGGCTATTTTTAGAGCATGGGTAATCTGTGCACAGTAAAAATTCAGCTCAATCGGTATCGCAGACTGGTCCATCCTAGGTTGCCGCTGAAGGAGCTGAAACGGAACTCGAATTTTATCCAATATGCGGTCGCACTCCGCTTGGAAGATATCCTTATCAATCTTATCCCAACATTTAAGATGAAAAGATTTTGGCTTTCTTTTACCAAGTTCAGAAGAATGAGTACCACTTCTGGGAATTGAGAGGGACAGTGGGATATGATCACTACATTCACCTCCAGACCGACTTCAACCATTAGATCGGAATTGGGAGGATGGAGAAATACCGCATGGTCAAGGTTAGACGTACTTCCAGAAAAGGAGATAAACGTATAATTTTTTTTCGGAATGACCGTGTAGTCGGTCGACAAAATAGAAAGAAAAGTTTCAGTTCTTACACTTGAATTCTGGAGTAAGTCACAATTAAAGTCTCCAATAAGCATACACTTTTTATTCATCTTTTTTATCTTTTTTAACAATTTGGCTACTTTTCTGCAAGCAATAGCAAATTTTTTTTCAGAAGCTACATCTCTGTAATTTGATGGAAGATAGAGATTAACTATAATAAGATCATCAACTGTTTTGGCAAGATAGCAATCACACATTTCAAGCATTCTGCGTGCGATAAGAATTCCCTTAGAAACCATCCATGACTTTAAATTCAAGGATATTATCTGTGTATTCGTTTGAACACTTCCCCCCTTGTACCGATTGGTTTTTTCCACCCCTTTTCCCATGCGTTTGAACGAAGCATTGGGTTTTTAGTGATTGCGTATGGCCATAAATGAAAAAAAAGTAAATTTTTCTTACCAGGTACGTATATGGGACATTGTAGCCGAGACTAAAAAATGGCTGTTGCCGTCACTAAAAACACGTAGTGGATGTTTTTCCTCAGTGTTTGAGCGTTAATGTTTGGTTCTGCCTTTCGAAATGTTGGCACATCGTGAATAATGCCGCCCCAATATATCACGAACAGTATTCCAGATATTGAAATAACCTACGAAGAACAAAATATTGTAATGAACTCTGAAAAAAATAATTTAATCCTTCTCTAGGGTACGATTGTTGTTTTGTTTTTTTTTTGACACGGCTAGGCGATTTTGTAGCCGAGTCTTAGCTGAATGGTTAGCACGCTAGACTTGACGTCCTTTGCTCGTGAGGATAGGGATTCAAGTCCTGGCGTTGCTGGTTATTTGGCATAGAACGGGGATCAGTGGTGGGACTCTGTAAGCTCAGCCAGAGTCGACCCAGATCTAAATGGATGCCTGGAGAAAACTTGGGAAGGTAAACAGAAAGGTTGTGCAAAAGCACAGGATGGCTGGCCCCCGACCCCAGTTTTTTTTTAAATATAAAAATACATTATGCATGTTTTCACAGTTGCGATTTAAATTTAATGCCAGAGCCAAACCATGGTCTGATTTGTTGATCAAAAATATATAAAAAAAAAATGTTATTTATGAACCTTCATTTTGATGTCAAATTTTTGCGAGAAAAGCGGAAATTTGAAATAGAAAAAAATGAGCTTGAAAAGCACATGAAAATACTAATATGTTCCCCAGTATTGCCTACTAATACTACATTTTTGTATATTTTGCCATGTTCTTCAAACAGATATAAAAACTACTGTTCCGAAGACCCATGTTTTCCAATTTCAAAAATTTTTGCCTTAATCTTCACGGTGATTGATTAGTCAAAAATTAGATTGAAAGTTGAACAGTGTTTAACTCGAGTAATCATGAACGGATATATTATTGGTGCAATGATCGTGTGCCAAATAATTACGTACGTGTAACTATAGTGCGGCACGGGCGTTGGATTACTGGGTGTTTTCTTTAATCTATGGTAAAAAAAAAACATAAGAAACTGACAAGGCTTGGATCCTTAGCTCTCAAGATGGATAGAATAATTCATTAACGAAAAATTATAAAAATGAAAAATGAAAGCGATCTTCTTTAGTTAAAAAACGGAAGATCCTGCATGATTATAGCAGCTATCAAAGCTTAAAAAGATGATGTTCATTAAAAATCAGAAGAAAAAAAGTAACTACAAAAAATGAACAAAAGCACATAAATCAATATCAAGTAAGTAAATAAAGTTTGAAATAGATTAAATACCTGTCGTGGTAATTCAAGGCCAACAGATCTTAACAATGGCTTTAGGAAGAAAGAAAGAGCCACTGTAGCCATTGGGGCAGCAGTCGATAATGTGTCGGTGATCCATCTGCTTTCGTGATAATGGTAACGCACCAAAACTGAGGTAGAATCATGGAGAAGGCCAAGACCTCCTCCAAAAAATACCCCGTGCGTGGTATATAATATTCCAAACTGAAAAGATGTACTATTTTATAAATTATACAAATTATCGTCGTTACAGCAACATTAGAAAGTGTGCTCAACTCCTCCCTCAAAATGTTTCTTCGATTTGTAATGAAGTAACAAAAAGGTATACTAACAAATTTTGGTCAGGTCTATCAAGTTATTGTTTTAACCCCCCCCCCCCAAAAAAAAAACAAAACAGAAATCCTGGATATAGTCTTGTGTTCGCCCAAGATTGTATCTTTTCTAATTAAAAAAAAACTTAGATCTTCACACCTATTGGTCAATCATAAGTTTTTACGCTTCAAAGATGAACAGTGTTCAACTCGAGAAATTAAGAATGAGATACATAAGTGGTATTGCAATCGTGTATAATTTTGATTTTATTCAAAAGTGACCCAAATATGACCCAAACACATCATCAAAAGAGAAGAAAAAGTGGGCTCATTCCCGTTAAATACAAACTTTGTATACTACTTAGGAAGCAGGAAAAAAGCTTAAAGAAATAAAATAGAAAGAGAGAAAGAGTAGAGGGAGAGAGAAATAAAGAAAGAGATACAATTTTCAGTTTTTGGGAAGGGGGGAACTTTTAAAAAAGTGTGTATAATCAAGCATCAGTAGGACTCGTATTTTTACAAGGGGTATGCGAAACATAGATTTATTTAAATATCGACGGAGACTACACTGCCTTTCCATCAAAAATCAAAACAACAGATAGAAACTATTCTATTTCACTTGAATGAATTGCCTCGGTTTACCTCATTGTATATATAAGTCTTGGCTGGACTTGATTGAAGTGAGGACTGATTTAAAAACATTTTTAGTTTTAAAGTTCGTACTTTAATGTATATTTTATTATATATTTGTTTTTTGTTTTTTTGAGGTAAAACGGCACTTGGATATAGGATCGAAATGTTCATTTGAGGTTAGAGTTCTATAATCTTACAAAAAAATTCCAAATGGCTCAACCTGTTGTTTGTGTTTATTGGAGATGTTTTTTTTTCAGTTACAAATAATTTTTTATAATAATATTTCAACATAACCTACATCAAGACTTACGCACTTTCACATGCAATGCTTTCACCCTTTTCATTATTTTTTAATCTGCATAACTTCTTATGAGCCATGTTTACCTACGTGTTTTCCTTCATCATTGCTATTGCAAAATAGATGCCCTTTAACTTTCAACCCTTCTTTAAGTTTTGGGAATACAAAAAAAGGTCAGATGGGACTATATTCGGACTTTAAGATAGATGACGCAGTAATCCACACCAAGATTCTCTCAAACCTTCTTTTATAACGCGTGAAAAACACACCATTAAACCTTAATTATATCTCCAAGATTCGTATATAAAAAACTCGGAATTCTTAAAAGATAAACTTACAAGTGTAGAAATATCAGAAGAATCTAGATTGTTTAGTTTTGATATAAAATCAATGTATACGTATATTCCTTTTGATAAATAGCTTGGTATTTTATCCAAAAAACTTGAACATAAAAATGAGATAGAAGAATTATCTTCGAGAATCGAACTGGAAACTATATTAAATTTAGTTAAAATAACTAGCAAGTATACTAATTACTTCACGTTTAGAGATAATTTTTACCATCAAATTAGGGGATTGGCAATGGGAGGGCCTTTAAGTCAGTTGTTAGCAAATATTTATGAAGAGTATGTAGAAAATTTATCTATAAAAACATATTTTTTAAAACCTAAATTTTGGGGCAGATATATGGATGATATTTTAGTTATTTGGAATTATGGGGAATCACAAATTGAAGGTTTTTTGGAACATTTAAATAATCTGGGAGGAGAATTTATTTTTACAATTGAAAAGGAAAGAGAGAATAAGTTACCGTTTCTAGATATTTTGATCCATAGAAATAATAACGAACTAGCTATTTCAATTTACCGTAAACCGACTAATAACAAAACAACCGTTACTTGTCTTTCGCATCAAATCATCCGATCCAGGTACAAAGGGGTATGGTTATTTCTTTAGTTGATAGGGTATTAAAATTAGCATCACCAGAATACATAAGCAATGAACTAATTTTTATTAAGGATATTCTAGTAGATAATGGCTATCCAGAAAATATGATTTCTCAAATAATTGAAAAAAGGAAAAAAAAAGTTGATGGAACCAGAAATATTAGAAGAAGATGGGTCAAATCAAGAAACAAATTACATAACTTTGCCTTTTATCCCAATATTGTCACAAAAATTAAGAAGAGAATTAAAAAACATAATATAAATACATCATTTAAATCAGGACAAACTATAAGCTCTTTGTTAAACAAAGGGAAAGACAAGGTACCGAGAAATTTGCAAAAGGGGGTATACAAAATTCCATGCTCTTGTGGTAAATTTTATGTGGGAAGAACACAACAGATTTTAGAAAATAGGCTACGGCAACACAAGAATGCCATAGATTGCTCTCTAAAACAAAATAAAACACCAGAAACGTTTGAGTCAGCTGTTGCAGAACATGTTTATAATTTTCCTCATCACAGTATTTTATTTGATCAAACAAAAACAGTAGATACGTCTGTAGGACGTTTACAAAGCTTCAGGGAAATTATAGAAATAAAAAAGATAATATATGGGGGTATTAGTATCAATAGAGATGAAGGTGAATTTAGGATCAATTCAAATTATAATAGTTCAATTAAAAAGCAGGTAAGATTTTCAACCAGTATGGACAATTTTTAATATGGAGAGAACTTTACCTTGGAATTGTCCCGGGGAAATTTTCAGCAGGGATCAAAAATTTTCAGAAGGGATTTTCAGTAGGGATTTGAAAAAATGTGGTTAATCTCCACAAAGATGCTGCAAGGTGAGCAGCATCTTTGCAGCATCAAAAGGTGCAGCATCTTTGCACCTTCTTACTGCACAGATGTATTTCTGGCGTTGATTTTAATTAATTAAAAAAACTTTTTCCAATAAATAAGTATTTCAAAAAAAGTAAAGAACTCCATTAAATCAAAAATGAACAAAAATAGAATCAAATAATCTACCAAGCATAAAACTACCACAAATCCCTATCAATAAAAAAATGAAACCCAAAACGAACAGAAATGAAAATAAATAACCGAGTCAAACTCAAAACGAGCAGAAATTAATATGAGCAGGGTTCAAAACCCCTATGCCTTCTAAAGGCCAGAATATAATTTGTAATTTACTGAAAAAAAATTCAAATGAATGTGCAATTTCAGTTTAATGCGCATATGCTAATATTTATTCATTAAAATCTTAATTAATTTTTGATTTCTTAAGGTTATAAAAGTGAAAACATTAAAGAATTTTTTTCAGTAAGTACAAATTATATTCTGGCTTTTAGAAGACATAGGGGTTTTGATCCCTACTCATATTAATTTCTGCTCGTTTTAAGTTTGACTCTTATTTACTTTAATTTCTGTTTGTTTTGGGGTTCATTTATTTATTGATACTGATTTGAGGTAGTTGTATGTTTGGTAGATTATTTTTTTTAGAGAGAAAAAGGTTTTATTAAAAAAAATATAACACATTAACAACAAAACCCGAAGTTTATTAAACTTGTATGGGCAGACATCACCCTTTACAAAAGCCTACATACACAATTACTACCAGCCAGCCTTAGACCCCCCCCCCAAAAAAAGGGCAAAAATAATAATAAGAAAATAAATAAATAAAAATAAACGAAATAAATTAATTTCTAAAAATTTCACGACCTAATTGGATACCGAAGACACAAAACTAAAAATCATTCATTCTATTCTACCTCCTCGTCGCCCTCCCAAAAAAAAGTGTCACAATCACTTGAGAGAAAATTCGCCCAGCAAGGATTAAAACTCATATGTAGACAAACACTGTCCTTTTAATTTACTGCGAAATTCATTTAGCTCATCAATTGTTGAAATTGCCTGCGTTAATGGTTCCCACACCCGAGGGCCAACATGTCTTATGGAAAAAACGGATCCCTTTGTAATAACCTGAGGTCGCCGAATTTTTTATTGGTTCTATTTTTGTTCATTTTTGGTTTAATAGAGTTCTTTACTTTTTCTGAAAAACTTATTTTGTGGAAATTTTTTTTTTTAATTAATTAAAATCACTCAAATAAAGTCACTCAAATAAGTACATGCTATGATAGAGCATCGCTGCCTGTGTCCTTCTATGCCCTTTTAATATCTGCATGCATATAGGTTTTTCGTTTTACTGAAACTCCTCCCAAACGTTCCCTGAAAGTTTCAACTTAATACCATTAGTATCGTTAGTTACAGTAACCGTAGAAGCAGTATTAAATGAATATACACAGTGTCTTCTGGCTAGCTCAAAATCCACAACCTATGAAGGTATGAAGGTGAAATTTTCAGAGAATATTTCTGTTGTACGGATGACAACCTGCCATCCGTATGCAGGTGGTCAAAAGGGCCTATCAGCAATATCTTAGGAACAGTTTTGTGTGTGAAATTCAAACTTACAACGCTTATTGTGGGGGATGTTGAACTAACTAAAAGACAGTATCTGCATCGTAATACTAATGCTTCTACTCCTACAACTACTATTATTGCTACTACTACTTCTGCTACCAAAGCAAAGACTACTACTATTAACTGTAGTCCTACTGCTACTACTATATTCACTGGTGCTACTACTACAACTAATAAACATAACGGTACTAAGGCGAAAATTTTGGGCAATATTGTAACTGTACTGAAATAAATCGAAACACACTATGTCCATATAGGTTGTCAAGAGGATGTATCAGCAATGCTTCAGGACTGGTTGATGGTATTAAGTTAAAAATTTCATCGTGTGTATAAGGGGATGTTGAAAAAAGATGCTATTTGCATGCTACTATTAATGCTACTACTGCTACTACACCTATTGCTCGGCATAATTACTGAACCTTTCAACAATGTTGAAAAAATTGATGTCTCAAATCTTTGTTTAAATATTTTAGTATGGTAAATGATGGGCGTGGGGGGTGAGGGAGGTTTCTGTCAAATCACTTTGACGATTAAAAAGGGCACTATAACTTCCAATTTAACTTGAGACCCATCTGACTTTAATACGACCACCCATTCCATAAAAACCTTATATGCCCCAAGAGCTTAACTTAAAACCCTTGCCCCAGGGCTCTGGGGGTTGTGTCAACCCTGGAAGCATTGTTATATGTTCTTTGGACTATTTTAAACAAAATTGTCATCGCACAATTCCAATAAATGCGTTTGGTGAAAAGAGGGGTAGTAGGGCGGGGGAGGGGTTCTACTTGACCTCCATCATCAATGGCCCTTAAAAAGAAACTAGAACTTCCAATTTCAACCAAATGAACCACATCTAAAGCTTATACAACCATCCCTTCGATAAGAACCTTAAATGCGATAAGAACCGTAGCTGCGCTCTATGTCCCCTACAAAGAATATACAACAACCCTTTTTATTTAAACCTTATATTCCCCAAGGGCATAACTTAAAACCCTTTTCCTTAGAGCTGTAGGGGGGAGGGTTGGTCCTCAAAGACGTAATTTCTGAAACCTTCAACTACCATAAATAAAATTATTATCTCCAAATTTAAGGCAAATGCTGAGCGTGAAGGGGGGGAGGCTGTTTGCTCTCAAATCACTTTGACTCTTAAAAAGGGCACTATAAATTCCAATTTCAAATCAAATAAGCCCCAACTGATATTTATACGACCGCTCATTCAATAAAAACCTTATATACTCTCATAAAATAATTTATGACCCTATCCCCAGGGCGCTGGGGGGGAGGGGGGTTGTGTCATCCCTAGATACATTATTATATATTCCTTGAACTATTTTGAAAAAAATCGCTATCTCATAATTTCGATCAAATGCGTTTGGTGAAAGGAGGGGTTGTGGAAGAGGGACAGGGGGGGGGGGCTAGATGCCATCTATAACTTTTGACGCTTAAAAAGGAACTAGAACTTCCAATTTTAAACCAAATGAGCCTCTTCGAAAGTTAGACGACCATCCCTTCAATAAAAACCTGAAATACCCCTGGGCATAACTTACAACCCGTGCCCCTAATCTCCGGGGTTTGTTTCAACCCTAAAAGCCTTGTTATATGATATTTAGACTATTTTGAATAGAACGACTATCTCACAATTTCTATTAGATACATTTCGGGACAATACGACGTGTGTGTGTTTGGGGGGGGGGGGGTAGCCCTCCGATCCCTTTGAATCTTAAAAAAGAGCACTAGAGCGTCTGTTTACCCACCCAATAAGCCCCCTCGGAGGTTTATATGACCACGCTTTCTATAAAAAAAAGCCTTATATACCCCCAGGGCATAACTTACAACCTTAGCCCTGAGGGCTGTGGGGGGTTGTCATACTAAGACAAAATTTCCTGACTCTTCAACTACGTTCAACAAAATGGCTATATCAAAATGTTGATTGGAAGTGTTGGAGGAAATGATGGGCAGGGGGAGACATTCGCCCTCCGATCGCTTTTGACTATCAATAGATAGATAGATAGATAAGATTTATTCTCCATTAAATACACATACAATATGCCATGTAACTATTCCCCCAAAGGCTAATTGGCCTGTATAAAAGGGGAAATAAAAATGAGTTACTTACTCAGTGATGAAAAACAAAAGGAAATTTTAAACGATCACCTACAACCATTATTCAATTAAAATTATCCCAGATTTTGAGGCCAAACACAAATATAAGGTTACCGAAATTTGCTCCAGACCAGTAACAGATAAAGGCTTATTGGAATTCGGAAATTGAATAACAAGCGAAACTTGGAGCGAAATTATAAATGCAGAAGATGTTAATGACAAAGTCTTACGGCTCCATGGACTCCTAACTAAAAACTACGTTGGATCATTCCCGGTAAAAATAAAAAAAAATGTTCTTCAATCATAACAAACCGTTCTTAAAGTATAAATACATAGAATAAATAGACTAAACTAATTAAGTAGATTAAATAGATTAAATATACTCAAAAAAAAAAAAATAATAATAATAAAATACATAGATAAAAATAACTTCTCAGAAGCTAAAGAATTTGTAACAATTTTTTTAAACGAACTGATTGAGTGGCACCCTCGAGCTGATTCAGGCAACTTATTCCAAACAATATGACACACCATTAGAGGATTAAAATCTGACCTTATACAAGGAGTAAATGGAACTTGAACATGATTTGTCATATTGCAAAGATTATAATTATTTTTATCAGAGGTAATAGATAGCAGAACACTTGGGGGCGGGGGGAGGTCACCATGAAGCTGAGAAAAAGTAAAACATGCACATGAAAGAATGTATAGTGACTCAAGATCAAGTAATGGGATAACAAATGAACGATTAGTTTCCTGAATGAGGTTCCTAGCTTTATTGTAAACCTTAAAAAGTGGTTTTAACAGTGAAGGAAAGGTTGAAATCCACACTATTGGACAGTAAGAGACGTAAGATCGGATCAAGCAGTAAAAAAGGATTTTCAAAAAAGGATTTGATTCTGGAAAAGTATGTTTAAGTTTCCTTAAAATACCGAGACTTGCATATCTTCATTTTAATAAAATCAATGTGACGTTTGAAAGATAGGTTTTCATCAACATCAACAACCGAAACGAACATATCGGTCTTTAGATCTATGAATTATGCCATTTGGCTGGTGAATTTCTAATAACTGGGGATAAGCCTGAGAAACACGCGAAAAAAAAAAAAAAAAACTGTACTTAGAAAAATATAGGGTAAGATAATTACCATCATACCACAAAATTACTCTCTCAGACAAACTTTCCAAATTTAATCGAAGCTCTGATTCGCAGTTCCCCGAAGTGCCAAGTCTGACGTCATCAGCAAAACAAGGAGCAAACAAGGACATCAGAAGAAGGTGAACTATAGTTGCCACTATGGGCGAGGGAAGGCTTAAGATGACAAAGTCTACATCAATTATTAAGTTTCAGCTTTTTTACAACATAATAAAGATCATTTACATAAATTAGAAATAGCACAGGCCGTAAAACTGATCCCTGGGGGACGCCAAAATTCACTTGTGAGGGTGACCGGAATAGTGGATCAACAGAAATTAACCTATTCTTCAAATAAAACTGAGACCAAGAAAATACATTTCCCCTTATGCCAAAATGAGATATCTTCAATAGAAGAATTTCATGGGTTAAGGAATCGAAAGCCTTGCGAATATCCAGGAATATAGCAGCCGGAATCAATCCCGAATCTAACGCAGAATGAATAAAATTCAAAAGGGTCATTTAGGCATGTTCAGTGGGGTTTCATTCGGAAACCAAATTGAAAATCATGAAGACAATTTTTAGATTTTAGGAAAGTAAGGGGACGAGAAAGCATAGCCTTTACAAGGATTTTATTAAATACTGATAAAAATGAAATTGGTCGATAATTTGCCGGATCATTTCTTGGTCCATCTTTATACAAAACAATAATCCGAGCACGCTTGAGAGCACCCGGAAAAACTCCACATTCAAATGAAATATTAACAGGTTTTGTTAGAGGCAAAACTATTGAAGGAAGAATAGATTTAACTACCTTAGTAGGAATAGAATCTGGCCCAGACAAGGACGAGTTTTTCAAGCCATTAACAATTTTATTAATTTCAATTACTGATACTGGCTCTCGAAAAATAGACTTAACACAAGACGGCCGGAGATAAGATCTGAAGTCCAGCTTAGGCCGAGACAAAGTAACTGTAGAAAGCAATATTCTTAAAAATATTAGCGAAGAATAAAGTGAATGTCTCTTGGACATTAAGCTCACCCTCTACAGCTTTATCACCAATGACCAGACTCTTAGGTAAAGAGCTAGATTGAGAACCGGGTTTAAGTACAGAATTTATTACCTTCCAAGTTTTACGAATATCATTGCCACACGCAGCAAAATTATTTAGATAATAGAGAGATTTGGCTTTCCTAAATAAAATAAGGGCACTAGTCCTCTCATTTCCCAATTGAATGAGCCCTTTTTGAAGTTTTCGCAACAACACTTTAGTTACCCTCCAATACCATTAGACAATTGAAAAGGGCACTAGCCCTTTCAATTTCAAATTGAATGAGTCCTTTTTGAAGTTTCTACGACAACATTTTCTATAAAAACCTTATATACCCCAGGGCATAACTTACAACCCTTGCCCTGAAGGCTGTAGGGGGAGCATTATCCTAAAAGACATAATTGCTGGACCTTTCAACTACGCTGAACCAAATCGCTATCTCAAAATTTTGATTGGATGTGTTTGGGGAAATGGTGGGCGCGAGAAGGGGAGTTAGTTGCCCTCAAATTACTTTCGACTATTAAAAAGGGCACTAGCCCTTTCAATTTCCAAACGAATGAGTCCTTTTTGAAGTTTCTACAACAAAGCTTTCTATGAAACTCTATATGCCCCCAGGATATAAATTACAACCCTTGCCATGAGGGCTGTGGAGGGAAAATCATCCTTAAAAACACAATTTCCGGACCTTTCAACTACGTTGAACAAAATGGCTATCTCAAAATTTTAATTGGATGTGTTTGGGGAAATGATGGGAGTGAGAGGGGGGTTAGTTGCCCTCCAATAATCTTTAACTATTAAAAAGGGCACTAGCCCTTTCAATCTCCAATCCAATGAGCCCTTTTTGAAGTTTCTACGACGACGCTTTCCTATAAAAAAAAGACCCTATGTGTTCCAAGGTTATAACTTACAACCCTTGCCCTGAGGGCTGTGGTGGGTTGTTATCCTCAAAGACCTAATTTCCAGAACTGTCATCTACGTTGAACAAAATGGCTATCTCAAAATTTTGATTGGATGTGTTTGGGGAAATGGTGGTCGTGAGAGGGGGATTAGTTGCCCTTCAATCACTTTCGACAATTAAAACGGGCACTAGCCCTTTCAATTTCCAATCGCATGAGCCCTTTTTCAAGTTTCTACGACAACACTTTCTATAAAAACTTTAAATACTCCCAGGGCATAACTTACAACCCTTGCCCTGAGGGCTCTGGGGGGATGTCATCCTCAAAGACATAATTTCCAGACGTTTCAACTACGTTGAACAAAATGGCTATCTCAAAATTTTGATTGGAAGTGTTTGGGGAAATGGTGGGGGTAGGAAAGATGTTAGTTGCCATCTAATTACTTTCGACTATTAAAAAGGGCACAAGCCCTTCCAATTTCCAAACGAACTAACCCTTTTTTGAAGTTTCTACGACAACTCCTTCGATACGAAGTGCCCTGGTCAAAAACAAAAACCAAAAATAATACATTTTGCCAACAACGTTCTTTACTTAAGCAGCGCTATTGCGCTGCCTCTTATGCTTTATTTAACCGAAGTCATTTGCCTCATAATGGGGTGATGGATTATTAAAGAGACGAGGTAGATCTTTGTGTAAGGGGTGGTAGGATAACAAAATGAGTAAGTTTCAATGACCTAAGTATTTTTCAGGGGTAATTACATCAAACAGGAGTCCTAAAGGATAAGGAGAGGACTCATAGAAAAAAAGAAGTTCAAATGACCAATGCTAGGATACTACTACCCCCCCCCTCCACTCCAGGACCTATAATAAAAGCATAAACTGAAAATATACATGGGAACTAAAAAGAATTAGACAAGAAGTTTCAAAAACTCTTTTAGCTTTCATCTGAGGCTTAGAAAATTAGGCCACTGAAACGTAATCCTTTTGGTGTCTTAGTCCCTTCCCTATACAACAGTCTACCATCCCTTATTAATAATAGATCACTGCTTTTTTAAGCAAATCAATTCACGTCAATAAAGGATTAAAATAAACGCCAAAAACATTCAATAAAAACAGAGGTGTCACCTTGCAGCACCCTTGTTGAAATTACCCACATTTTTCCACGAACAAATCTTACCAGATAAATTTCTCCCCGCTGACAGGAAATTCTTCCCAAAAATTGTTCTCCCCACTTAAAATTCTCCCGGACAACCCCCCCCCTACAGAAAACTCGCTTGCGAAAAATGTCCGTAAGTTTCCCAAAACAAATACTATCTGTAGGCAGTAGACAGATTACAAAACTGTAAAAGGGATTTAAACTTCTACAATAAAGTTCTCTGATTGTTTTATAGTTAGTGAGGGAGGGAGATGCCCCGAAGGGTGCATTTTAATGCCAAAACATCCCAGCTCTTATTGAGCCTTCAGATAAATTAAATTCAAAAACAAGTTTTTTTCAACTGAAAGTAAGGAGCAATATTAAAACTCAAAATGAGTAGATATTATTCCCTTTATGAAGAGGTTGCCCTTCTCCTCAATACCTTGCTCTTTACACTAAAAGTTCTTAGCATTTTTAAAAGGGCTTTCTACTTAATGGAAAAGCCCTTGATTTTCAGAAGCTGTTCTTAAAAAATCGGAACAAACAGTTAAACTTTAGGGTAAAGAACAAGGTGCTGAGAAGAGCGGCAACCCCTTCGTCTACGGAATAATATCTGTTCGGTTCGAGTTTTAATGTTGCTCCTTACTTTCAGCTGAAAGAGCTCGTTTTTTTAAATTTAATTTTTGATCGTTTTTTCAAATAATGACTGTAAATCTGGTTGAACCTCCATGAAAAATCCCCTCCCTTCAAAAAAACCTCCGTGAAGATTTACTACCACGTAAAATACACCCCCTCCTCCTCCTCTTAAAATTTCTTGCAGATGATTCAGCAAGAAAAATCCATTTGAAAGAAAATTTAATTTCTAATTGTTTTTCCGATCGCTCTAGAAATTCCCCCTTCCGTAGAAATTCAAACAAGCTGAAAATAGCCCCGGAAAATTCCCCTGGAAAAATATCCACATTCAAATTTGAGTTGGCAAAGAGAAAGTAAGACAATAAAAAAAAAAAATCGTATAGTGATTATGTCAAATCTCTCAACTTTAAAATTTACCCTTGAAAGCTAGCCCCCAGTAATTTACCTCCCCACTGAAACTCTATGGAAACCCACCCCAAGTACAGAGTTTTCCCTCCCAAAGAATTCTGTATACTTCCCTATAATAAATACTATACTCAAACAATGGGCAAATTTCATAAACTTACAGGCCTCTCACCAGGGGCTGTGGGGGGAGGGGAGGTTATGCTATCCCTAAGCCCATAGTTCAACTATGCTGAAGAAAATGACTATCTAAATATTTTTATTGGACGACTTTGCGTAAGAATGGGCGGAGAGACCTCTCCTACGGCCATTTTTTTTTAGCAAATAGCCCTCCCCCCCCCCGAGGGGAATTTGTTGCCCTCCAATCTTTCGGGTCACTTAAAACAGGCACTAGAAGTTAAAATTTTCCTTCAAATACACTCTCTACCGATCTTCCATGACCATTATTTCGATATGATCAACTCTGGAAAAAAATCTACATTTTGCTACAAAGGAGCCTGATTTGCCCATTTCAAACAGTTCGTGGCAACGAACTGTATCAAACAGTTCGTGGCAATGAACTGTAAGTGAGGAGCGACCCGGCTCAATGTTAACCGAAACTCTAGAAAACGGGATTTTGATACTAATAGATACATCAAAAGAATCCAATTTTAATGCTGATTTCAAATATATAAGTTTCATCAAGTTTAGTCCTACCCATCAAAAGTTAAGCGCAAGAAAATTTGGCTGATTTTCAAAAAAAGGGGGAAAGACCCCCTGAAAGTTATAGAACCTTAATGAAAATCACACCATCATATTCACCGTATCAGAGAACCCTACTGTAGAGGTGTCAACCTCTTATCTACAAAAATGTGGAATTTTGCATTTTTTGCCAGAAGAAAGATCACGGATGCGTGTTTATTTGTTTTTTGTTTTTTTTCAAGGGGTGATCGCATCGACCCAGTGGTCCTAGAATATCGTGGAAGGACTCATTCAAACAAAAATTAAAAGTTCTAGTGCTCTTTTTAAGTGACCAAAAAAAAATGGAGGGCAACTAGGCCCCCTCCCACGCTCATTTTTTCCCCAAAGTCACCAGATCAAAATTTTGAGATAGCCATTTTGTTCAGCATGGTCGAAAATATGATAAATATGTCTTTTAGGATGACTTAATCTCCATAAGTCCCCGGGGGGAGGGCTGAAAGTTATGAACTTTACCCAATGTTAACATATAGTATCGGTTATTGGGAAGTATACAGACGTTTTCAGGGGGGATTTTTTCTGGTAGTGGGGGGGGGGCTGGTTCGGGGGTTGTGTGAGAGGATCTTTTCATGAAGGAAATTTTCATGGGGGAAGGGACATTGCTATGAAGGGGTCGCCGGATTTCCCAGAATTATTAAAAAAAAAGATCAGAAATTAAATTAAAAAAAAAAACAAGTTTTCAACTGAAAGTAAGGAGCAACATCAAAACTTAAAACGAACAGAAAATATTACGTATATGATTAGGTTCACCCCCTAGTCAATACCTCGCTCTTTAAGCCAAAGATTTTTTAGTACTTTCATAAGAGCTATTTATTCTAATTAACAGCCTTTGTGATTAAGCGGTAATTTTTAAAGAATTGGAACAAAATTCAATATTTAACTTAAAGAGCAAGGTATTTACTAGGGGGTGAACCCCCTAATATACATATTAAAAATATATGAATATAGAAGTTCATTACGTAATTTGATTCGTAAGTTACGTATATTTATTACTAATAAAAACGTTCGTAAATAAAATTAAACAAGCTTCGAGAAAGCCATTTAACCAAAAAAGTAAACTTAATATCCAAATTTTGTTTTAATTATTCATGTACGGTGAGCCAAAATCAAAACCTGCATGAATTCAAAAACGTTCAAAAATTAAATAAAAAAAAAAAACAGGTTTTTTTAACTGAAAGTAAGGAACGACGTTAAAACTTAAAACGAACAGAAATTATTCCGTATATGAAAGGGGCTGTTCCCTCCTCAACGCCTCGCTCTTTACGCTAAAGTTTTACTTTCTCACAACTTTATTTTTTTTAAACAATAAAAAAATTTAGCGTAAAGAGCGAGGCGTTGAGGAGGGGACAGCCCCTTTCATATACGGAATAATTTATGTTCGTTTTAAAATTTAACGTCGTTCCTTACTTTCAGTTAAAAAAACTTGTTTTTTTATAGAATTGCTATATAAATCTATCATTTGCCCATTTCCCTCATAAAAACTAATTGAACAGTCAAATTAACTAAGTGCCTCTTATAAAACATAAATTTACTTACATATTTGTGCGACGACATCCTGATCATTTAGTTCATGTTTTAGCTGTTCAGCTATTACACTTTCCCATGCTTCCACAATAAAATATGATAAAAAACATACTAAAATAATAATCGATCTTTCCATGCATTTGTTTTTAGCCGAGCATAGATTTTCTTCGTGAGTTTCCATTTCAATTAATGGTTATATTATAATATTATTTTATTAACTATTAAATAATATAAATAGCTAAAGGGCTGGTAAATTTTACAGACTGTTTTTCATTGAACGAGGTTCCAACAAGAAAAGTCTTACGATATTTGCGCAGGTATCTGGTATCAGATATCAGGTAAACTATGCCAAAACTGTGTTGCTCGGTTAATACTTACTTACTTTGTACTTGTGGCGAGGCACAGGCTGTTCAGCCCGACTTCTGGGCTGCACATATAAATTCCCCAAGAACATCTGCACCTGTAAAATTGAGTCATCAAAGCGAAAGTAAGACAAAAAAAAAAGAATTTTGTATTGGAATTATTGCAAATTCTCTCAGTTTAAATTTTCCCCTGGAAAGATCATCCTCGGAAACTTCCCTCCCGACGGAAACACCTAATCTTGTACAATCTCCCCTCAGGAAATTCCCTCCCCCTGCCGAAAAATGTCAGTATACTTTCCAATAACAAATAGTGTATATAAACAATGTACACACTTCATAACTTACAGTGCTTTCCCAAGGAGTTTTAGGGGATCAAGTCATTTCCAAAGGCACAGTTATTGGACTTTTGAACTATGCTGAACAAAAATGGCTATCTCAAAATTTTGATTGGATGACTTTTGGAAAAAAGAAGTGGGAGGGGGAAAAAAACGGCATTGAAACTTCCATCTCCCAATCTTCTAGGACAACTGGTTCGATACGGTTGCCCCTGAAAAAAAAAAAAAAGAATAAACACGCATTAATGATTTTTCTTCTGGCAAAAAAAATACACTTTTCCATGTTTTTACACATCGGAACTTGAAAAACCTCTGCAGAAGGGTTCTCTGATATGCTGAATCTGATGTGCAATTTTCATTAAAATTCCTTGGATCAAAATTCCATTTTTCGAAATTCTGGTAAATTTTCTCAGGCTTGTAGATTTTGATATGCAATATTAAAATTAATGGATTTTACATATTTGAAATCAATATAAAAAGCCAATTTTTTCAATGTACCCATTGTCATTGAAATTCTGTTGTTTCAGAGTTTCGTATACAATTGGCCGAGTCACTCCTTACGAGCAGTTCGTTACCACTACTGTATATAAAAATATGCAATAGAATCATTCCCAATCTCATCCATTATACAAAGCCGGACCGAGATTCAAGTGCTCCAGAGAACGCATAAACATAAGCAACATTAGATTTTTTCACGGGTAGACAAGTCAGATTTCTCTTGAACGCAAAACTTGGCTTCACCTTTGTAACACTAAATCTTAAATAATCTAATTTTAAATTATTTTATTCCAATACATACATACAAATCAGTTATTATTCGTGCAAAGTTAATATTCGATGTTTTTAGAAATTACAAGTAGGTTTCGAAGTCTTGAGTTGGTTCCAAGGGTATTTTGAGAAAGTTTCTGCGAAAACACGTGTTCCAGGGTAATATACACTGAATTGTTGATGGACGAGGACGGATGAGGATATGGGCTGAGTTTTTATAAGCGCCAAGACTGTAGTAGCAAAATATTACTGAGTCATGATTCAACAGTATATTATTTATATACAGTGGTTACCACGAACTGTTTGATATTTTACTATCGAATAAGGTTGGTCAAACTATCAAATTTAATTGAGTTCTAGTAATGGTTGAGTCAAATGATGTTCACGAGACTGATTTGAAGGGGGTTTAGCTGCTCAGGACTGAACTATGTGGGGTTGAGCTGCATGATATTGAGACAAAAGGGGTAGGGTTATATGTAGCTGATTTAAATGTGGTGGGGTAAAATGAGGGTTGAACTAAGTGAATTTTAGTTGAGTGGGTTGAGCTGCATTGGGTTAAAATGGGGAGTTGAGTTTAAACGATGGTTAGGTTACATGGAAGTGAAGTAAATACTGATTGAAATGAATAGGGTTGAGTTGGGTGAGGGTTGAGTTTCAAGGGTCGAGTTAAACAGGGTTGAGCTGAATATTGTTGAGTTAAACAGTCAATCTCTCAACAACAAAACTATGCAAATGAAAGTACATTAAAATGGGTACTAATTTTAAAACAAGACAGTGTACAAAAAACAAAATATAAATTAGAAATAATAAAAAAAATCTAAATATTTCGGCTTCACGCTTGGAAGCCTGTGTCAACGGAAAAAAAACAAGAAACAAACTAAATTAAACAAAAAATATAAAGAAAAAATGAAAGAAAACTCACATCCTATTAACATCCAATATAATTTACCAACTAATCCAACTAAGTAATTTTTCCTAAAAACAAAGGGTAGTCCAGTATCATAGGCAGCGCAATAGCGCTGCTTAAATAAAAATCAATGTTGGCACAATATATTATTATTTTTTTTCTTTAGATCAGGGCACTTTGTATCGAAGGAGTTGTCGTAGAAACTTCGAAAAAGGCTCATTTGATTTGGATTTGGAATGGCTAGTGCCCTTTTTAATAGCCGAAAGTTATTGGAAGGCAACTAACACCCCTTCCATGCCCACTATTACCCCAAACACATTCAAACAAAATTTTGAGGTAGCCAATTTGTTCAACGTAGTTGATTTCCACATGGAAATTATGTTTTTGAGGAGGAAACTCCCCCCACAGCATTCAGGGCAAGGGCTGTAAGTTATACCCTAGGGGCTATAGAAAATGTTGTAGTAGAAACTTCAAAAAGGGCTCATTTGATTGTAAATTCAAAGGGCTAGTGGGCTTTTTAATAGTCAAAAGTGATTGAAGGGTAATTAACCCCCCTCTCCCACCCACCATTTCCCCAAACACATCCACTAAAAATTTTGAGATAGAAATTTTGTTCAACGTAGTTAAAAGGTCAAGAAATTATGTCTTTAAGGATGAAACTCCCCCACAGCCCTCAAGGCAAGGGTTATAAGTAATGCCCTGAAGCATATAAGATTTTTGTTGAAGGTGTTGTCATAAAAACTTTGAAAAGGGCTCACTCGATTGGAAATTTAAAGGACTACTGCCCTTTTTAATAGTTGAAAGTAACTGGAGGGCCACTAGCCCCCCCCCCTCTCTGAAGCCCACCATTTCCCCAAACAAATCATTTTGAGAAATCAACATTTTGAGAAATACATTTTGTTCAACATAGTTAAAAGGTCCAGAAATTATGTCTTTGAGGATGATAACCCCCTCAGAACCCTCAGGGCAAGGGTTGTAAGTTATGCCCTGGGGGCATACAAGGTTTATATAGAAAATGTTGTCATAGAAACTTAAAGAAAACTCATTTGATTGGAAATTGAAAGGACTAGTGCTGTTTTTAATAGTAAAAAGTGATTGGAGATCAACTAACCCCCCCTCTCACGCCCACCATTTCCCCAAACACGTCCAATCAAAATTTTGAGATAGGCCTTTTTTTTCAACATAGTTAAAAGGTCCAGAAATTAGGTCTTTGAGGATGATAACCCCCTCAGAGCCCTCAGGGCAAGGGTTCTAAGTTATGCCCTGGGGGCGTAAAAGATTTTTTATAGAAAATGTTGTCATAAAAACTTCAATAAGGATTCATTCAATTGGAAATTGAAAGGGCTATTTCCCTTTTTAATAGTCGAAAGTGATTGGAGGGCAACTTACCCCCCCCCCTCTCACGCGCAGCATTTTCCCAGACACATCCAATCAAAAATTTGAGTTGGCCATTAGGTTCAATGCAGTTGAAAGTTCTGGAAATTAGGTATTTGAGGATGACACTTCCCCCACAGCCCTCAGGGCAAGGGTGGTAAGTTATTCCCTGGGGGCATATAAGGTTTTTATAGAAAGCTTTGTTGTAGGAACTTCAGCAGTGGCTCATTCGATTGGAAATTGAAAGGGCTATGGCTCTTTTTGATAGTCAAAAGTGATTGAAGGGCCACTAACCCCCACTCATGCACAGCATTTTCCCAGACACATCCAATCAACATTTTGAGATAGGCATTTTGTTCAACATAGTTGAAAGTTATGGAAATTAGGTCTTTGAGGATGATAACCCACTCAGAGCCCTCAGGGCAAGGATTTTAAGCTATGCCCTGGGGGCATATAAGGTTTTTATAGAATACGTTATTGTATTAGCTTCAAAAAGGGCTCATTCGATTGCAAATAAAGAGGGCTAGTGCTCTTATTAATAGTCAAAAGCGATCGGAGGACAAATACCCCCCCCCTCCCTACACGCCATTATTTTCCCAAAACATTCTATTAAATGTTTTCACTTTTATAATTTTAAGAAATCAAAAAAAAAAATTAAGATTTCAAGGAATAAATATCAGCATATGTATATTAAACTGACAATGCACATTCTTTTTCAGTATATTCATTTGAATTTTTTTCAGTAAAGTACAAATTATATTCTAGCTTTTAGAAAGGATGGGGTTTAGAGCCCTACTCACATTAATTTCTGCTCGTTTTGAGTTTGACTCTGTTATTTATTTTAATTTCTGTTTGTTTTGGGTTTAATTTATTTATTGATACTGATTTGTGGTAGTTGTATGCTTGGTAGAATATTTGATTCTATTTTTGTTCATTTTTGGTTTAATGAAGTTCTTTACTTTTTTTTGAAAAACTTATTTTGTGGAAAAAGTTTTTTTTAATTAATTAACTAGAAAGCAAAAGGGGTTTGTGGGATTTTGTAGACCCAACACTTCTGCAGGGGTACATTTGCTTCATAAAAAGTAGATGAGACAAACTAGAATTGGTACAAAAAATCTGTCAGTGCCTCCAGCTCAAATATAGATCACAATATTTTTATACCATCTTATTTGTTATACTTGTTATTTTATTATTATTGTATCCTATACTTATTTTATTGTACATTTTATATATGATAATTGCTATCTTATTTATATTTTCATTTTAATTATATTATTTTACTGTACTCTCTTTCCTGAAGATAGTCAATAAATGTTGGTACATGGTCTTTATTTAATAATGTGAGAATAGACATACACAGAAAATAAGGTAGCAGAAGAACAACTAACTAAGACGAAAGATGGACTGCCTTTCAAAGTATAGCCTACACTTGGCCCCAACTCACTAATATTGGAAGTCCCAGTGATTGGCTGTTCACTGGCCTGAGAATAAAACATTCACACAATAAGCTGTGGTCCTCCCGGAAGACCCCCTAGAGAAGCTATTGTTGACATATACATTGCTAACTCTGTTAGTAACAAGACACCAGGAAAAGGTTTCTCAAATTTATGTTTCAAATACTTTACAGATTCTCCCCCTGCTTTAAGTTAAATTTCCCAAATTTGGCTTATCCCCTTATCATTAAACCCTCAAACTTTAATTGAATTCAAACATTCAATACCTTTTCCAAATTTTTCACTTCTCACCTACTAACATTTTACAGCATAACTACTACTACTACTAACAACTCACTGCAGCACCAAGCCACCTGAGGACAAAACAGCTAGGCATGCTCCTCCTCCATCCCAATCTATTTCAAGCCTCCCTTTTTACACCCACCCACGATGTTCCCATTTCCTTTAAATCTTTGTTTATGACATCCTCCCACCCCAGACAAGGATGACCTGCTTTCCATTTAGCCCTAGACGGTTGGCCGAAAGAACAATCTTCGGCAATCTGTCATCCTTCATATGCACAACGTCACCTAGCCACCTCAACCTTTCTTTCATTATAGCCCTAGAGAGCAGTATTGACCCACATTTTTTGTATAGCCTATTATTTGAAATATGGTCAGTCAGCTGGGTACCCAGAGCAATCCTTAAGCAATTTCTCTGGAAAACATCTAGCAAATCTTCATCTGCTTTTCTGAGCACCCATGCTTCAGAGCCATATTTGACCACTGTCATCACTGTAGCTTCTAAGATTCTAATCTTGGTTTGCAGACTTATCTTTCTATTCTTCTAAACTTTTTTTAACTGTGAAAAAACACCCTGAGTCTTGGCTATTCTACTTTTAACATCTTCACTGCTCTCACCATCTTTACTAATAATACTACCAAGGTAAGTGAAGCTGCCCACCTGATCAATCTTTTCATTATCCAATGTCACCTTTTCATCTTCACTTATTCCTAGCCTTAGTGACTTAGTCTTTTTAACATTAATTTTCAAACCTATTCTAGCACCTTGAACTCGCAAAACCTCTAAAACTTCATTCATATTGTTCACACTTTCATCTAGGATGCTTAAATCATCAGCATAATCTAAGTCCAGGAGACTTTTTCCTCCCCATTTGATTCTGTGGTCTCACATTGAATTTCCTGTGCTCCTGTAGAAACTTAGGTAAATATTTACCAAATCATATTTTTGACTTATGAATAAAGTGAATATACCACTTGATGCCTTTTTTTATGCTCTTTCCAAATATAATAATCATTTTTGTCAGAAATGAATTTCACACCCACCCCTATATACCAATTCAGGGTATATAGGCCTATTTGCACATTAGGGGGGGGGGGTAAAGTTTAAACTTACCTCCCATTTACATCCAAAATAAAATTTGCCCCCACCCCCCCTAATGTGCAAATATACACCCTGAATTGGTATACAGAGGGGTGGGGGCAAAATTCATTTCTGAAAAAAATGATTATTATATTTGGAAAGAGCATAAAAAAAGGCATTGAGTAGTATATTCACTTTATTTGCAGTAAATATTTACCAAATCATATTATCGAGTTAGGAATAAAGTGAATACACTATTCAATGCCTTTTTTTATGCTGATTACAAATATAATAATCATTTCTATTGGAAATGAATTTCAGCCCCCCCCCCCTAACCAAACCTAACCCCCACCCCCATATGTGCAAATATATATCCTGAATTGACATATATAGGGGGGGGGCTAAATTTATTTCTGATAGAAATGATTGTTATATTTGTAATCAGCATAAAAAAAGGCATCAAATAGTATATTCACTTAAGTTGTTACTCAATATTATGATTTGGTAAATATTTACCAAAATTTAAACCATATCAATGGTTTTTTTTCAAATTTTAGGAAATGTTCTTGCAGATCTTTGAAACTGCATAAATTGAGATTGAGCAAAATTGTGGGTAAAGTTCTACCAAATCTTATTATTGACTTATGCATAAAGTGAATATACCACTTGATGCCTTTTTTTAAGCTGATTATGAAATAATAATCATTTCTATTGTAAATGAATTTCAGCCCCCACCCCCCTATATATGCCAATTCAGGGTATATATTTCTATAACCTAACCTAACCCTGAATTGGCATATATAGGGGGGGGGGGGCTGAAATTCATTTCTGATAGAAATGATTAGGGTAAGACACCCAGTAGTTGGCCACCTGCCTATTCTCAGACAGAATCTTTTATACTATTTTAATAACCAATTTACAATGAGCCATTTGTATGTCCGAGTTTAGGCAGAATTGTCACTTGTTAGTAAATTCAAAAATAGGAGGCACTGTACAAGTGAAACTATTTGAATTAGTAACCTACTTGTTCAGAAATTCTTCAGAAATTTTTTGATACAAAAATTAAGTTTCTAGGTGGTATAATACAGTAATTAGAGTAGTTTAAATGTCAAAAAGTTTTCAAAGTGATTAAAGTGTCGGACTACTGGGTGTCTTACCCTATTAGCCTAGGCCTATATTCATAATCAGCATAAAAAAAGGCATCAAATGGTGTATTCACTTTATTCCTAACTCAATAATATGATTTGGTAGAACTTTACCAAATTGTGAAGCTGAAAATAGTTTTTTGTGCTTCATTTAAGAAGAAGATCTATTTTGCCAGGTTTCATTTTTATAGCACAGAGAAGGTCATGTAAGGTCAGTGCCTTTTAGATGGAGAAGGATGGGAGGTAGGTAGGCTAGTTCAAAATACCATCCTAGAACATACTTTAGTCTTTAGATCCATCCCTGACGATTTTATTTTCTTAATTTAACCCCTTCCCAAGATTGCCAAAAGTAGCAAAACTAGAATGTTAGGCTACCCAATTTTAGCCTTAAGAGGAGTAGGCTACTCCCTATGACATGCATCCCTAATTTCCTAACCTACATGTGCAACAGCAGTCTATTTACAAACCTCAGGATTTTTCTTAGGTCACAAATTCTAGTCTTTTTGTCCTTCTTACTAAACCAAACTTCTAGCAGCTTCTCAACTCCTTCAAAAAAATGAGATCCTTCATTTGACAATGATAAGTTGATTCGCAGATAACTTGCAAAAATGAGATCCTTCATTTGACAATGATAAGTTGATTCGCAGATAACTTGCAAAACCTTCAATGATAAGTTGATTCACAGATAACTTGCAAAAATTTAACTGAAGAAAAACATAACAGAAAATCAAAGGAAAATGCCTAGACAGTGTTGTAAGGATGACGATAGTGCCGTTTTTTGATTTGTCTAAAAACTAATTGACTTTTCCGATAAAAAGTTTTGGCTCTTATCGCTGCAATTCTTCATGACAAAATGCCTTTTTTTCTTTCTCCACTTTCAGATTAGCGTTTTTTTTCTATAATTCTATTTTTTTTTCTATATTATAAAATTTTTTTTTCTCCACTTTCAGACTGGCTTTTAGCGTTTTTTTTTTCTATAATTCTTAAACAGCAAATTTTTGATTTCAACTCATAGAAAGCCTAAAACATTATTTATTGTTTATGCTATTGGTTAAAAATAGAGCTCTAATAAACATGATGAACATAAGCTGGTGACGCCTTGGTAGAAAATGTTTGAGAGGAGGAACAGGCAGTGAAGTCATTTCACAAAATATAGAAGGGGAGGATAAAATGTATTTATCCAGATCTAGAACGGAATCTTTGTATTTTTTGTATGTTTTTTTTTAGTGGAAATACAGAAAAAACGTATTTTCAATTTGATAAATACCAAAAAAAGGTTTTTTCAGTGATTATATATATAAAAAAAGGTCTTCTTAAAATACTAGAGACAAGCAAAAACATTTAGGGTGGTAAATCCTCTTTCTCCTATTCAAGGCATAGAGAACATAGCAAGTTTAGGAGGTGCCATTAAATTTCAGTTATCGCAACTATTTGTATTGTAATTAACAAGTTACGTTAAGACTTGCATTAAATATGATTCTTTTGAAAGTCAATTTACCTACACTTAAAACTAAAAGGTAGCTTCAAATGAAAAAGTGAAAATATCCTCTCCCCTCCAATTGACACCACTGGGAAAAAAGAGAAGTTTATAAGGTTTAGTTTCAGTTGCCTCAGTTATCTATAATACTTGACTTAAATACGGTTTCTTAAAATGAGTTTACAAGGTTTAGTTTCACTTGCCTCAGTTTATAAGGTTTAGTTTCAGTTGCCTCAGTTATCTATAATACTTGACTTAAATACGGTTTCTTAAATGAGTTTACATGCACACAAAACTAAAAAGAACTAAAAGGAACCTGATCCAAGCCTGAAGGTTCTAATTGACTTCGGTGGCCATATACGGGACGGACTAACTTCTATTAAGATAATTTATTTCGAACAATAATAATCTATATTGTTGACTTTTATTAAAATATCACTCCCTTTCTTTTTTTTCAAATTCTTTCCTTCTCCATTTCTTCCCTTTCCATCTAGCCGGTTTTGTTGGTAGTGAGCTTAGCAATTAGGTATATGTTCCCACTGAAACAAGCATTCTGTGACAACCCTGCAGGTGTGATTTATACCAAAGTGTTAGATACTTATATTATTGGGTTTATTAGTCTCAGATCTTTCCATTTACGGTGCTGGAATTATTAAATTACTTTGATTTTTGCTTCGAAGGATTGTAACTTGCTTTAAAATAGTAAAATTATAGTTTATTCAGCCAACATCCAACACATTTTCAATCTAAAGAACCATGCAAACCAAATTTCGAAAATATAGTTTTGTTGATGGATAGAATTTAATCTCAGCTATGGAATGATTGGAGAATTGTAGTTTTTGTTGATCTATTAAAACCGTAGAAGAACAGAAAAAATAACACTAAATTTCCCCGTGGCACATAAACCTCAAGTATAAATCAGAAACCAATTAAAAAAAAAATTATGCAGGGATTGGCCCAATATTCACCGTTAATATCTCAAAATGTTTTCTTTATCTGCAGAATAGAAATATACAATAATGAAAAAAGTTTTTCTTTTTTCTCAAACGCATTTTAAAATATTTGGTTATTATGAGCTAGAGTTTGTTCTTTACTAGGTTGTCCTTAAGGGGAACACCCTTGATATTAAAGGGTTGATTTTAAAATAGGCCTGTCACTTTTCATTTTGATTTTTTGGCGTTGCTGTCTTTTGTACCTCCAAACGATATTTAATTTATGACTGACATATGGGCTTCAAAAATATACTTAACAACAGAGTTGCTTTTGCTGTATCTTGAATGCCTAAAAAATCTTCCTTGTACCCACATGGTCCGTAACAGCAAAACTGTTTTTTACGAATAGATTTCCTTAAATTAGAGTAAAAAAGGCAAATTTACACTTCGTTAGGATTAAGAAGTTAGGTTATGTAGCTTTAGTCGTTAGTTTAAGTGTAAAGGCTAAACAGGAAGGAGGAATTGCAATTCACGGCAGAAATTCTTAATTCAACTGAAATTGCTGATTTCCCAGCCTATGACTCGAAATTAAAGAATAAAACGATGATTATGCTAATGCGTATTTTAGATATTTTAGAGGGCATAGGGATTGGAACAATGCAAAGTCGGGGGTAATGATGCACGAAAATGAAGTGCAAACGAAGTCTATGGATAGATGAAATGTGCGACAACGAGCATCACAACGAAAAGATCGAATCGTAAATTACATATGTGGTTAGAAGAGAAGCAACAGTCAGAATTATAACTAAGCATGGACACTGTTCTGTTTTTCTTAAGAAACAGAAAAAAAATATCTTGAATGAAACAGAACAGAAACAGAACAGGTTAACAAAAAACAGAAGACCTGTTTCTATTTCTTTTCTGTTTTTTTTTTTGTAAAAACAGAAAACAGCTATTTAAATAGCTGTTTTTTCGAACACTTAAAGCTTTGTAATAAGTTTATTATCAAAAAGTTAATAAGAGCATCAATCGTTCAAGCCATAAAGCTTTTCACTTAAAAACATGCGCTTTTCCAGAGTTTTGGGCGATAAAATACAAGTTCGCTTGATACACTAATAGGAGGCATGCTACGATGCTCTAGAGCGATATCTGGCAGCTCCAGAAAGATTTATCCGTTTTGAGTCCAGAAAGTGATTGGTTTTCCAATCTTCAAACATCAACTTTTAGTCTCTCATTAACTTCTCGTCAGGGTCGGCACTTGCCACGAATAGCGTTTTTCCCGGCCAACACACTTTTGGGAAAGCGTAGCACTATTGGAGCAATTTTTACAAAAAAAAAACAATTTTCCTAATAAAGGGGCGAAAAACTGTCTATACACACAAACATCGCCATTCTTTTTTTTCTCTATGGTTATTTTCTTCCATTTTCCTGTCCCTTTTCTCCAAAAATGCGCTATTATGTTTATACAGCGTCTTCTCGAACTTCCCAGAACTATATTTTTGTTAGTTGAGACATTTCGTAATTAAATAATTGTCGTAGTCAATTTATGCAGTCAACTCAAACTCATTAGTTTTTAAGTAGAACCCGTAGTTGCTTTGGGAGGGGGCCCACCCGGATGTTCGGAAGCCATCTTAAACAAAAGTATGAAAGAAGAAAAATTCACGGGAAAAATACATTTCTTACTGTCAATTCAAACATTTTCGTTGTCTCGCAGCTTAAGCAGCCCTTTAAGATTAATTATTTTCTAAAATGTATGTGAGATACAAATCATAGGCAGCGCAATAGCGCTGCCTAAGTAGAGAACGATGTTGGAACAATGTATTTCATTTTTTTATTTTTATTTATTCATTTTTTTTCTTTAGACCAGGGCACTTCGTATCGAAGTAGTAGCATAGACACTGGTGGAAGAGAGAAGGCAAATGGATTTTGTAAAGTTGAAGTTAAGTGTTTATGTTTGTAAGGGTGGACCAAGGTAGCGCGTGGGCGGTCATTTATCTTACGGGGGGAGGTGTTGGGGTTCCACCCCTGTTTCTTTTCCTTTCAGATAAATGACCAGTTTTCGTTTTCTTAATTACATTTGCTTATAGCATAATTTCAAAAGACAGGTTAAATCGATTGCAAATTTTAGTGGCTTGTGCCCTTTTTAATAGTCGAAAGATATTGGAAGGCAACTAACACCTCTTCTACGCCCACCATTTCCCCAAAAACATCCAATCAAAATTTTTAGATAGGCATTTTGTTCAGCGTAGTTGATTTCCAGATAGAAATTATGTTTTTGACAGAGGTTTAAAGGTTTTCATAGAAAGTGTTGTCGTAGAGACTTCAAAATGGGCTCATTCAATTGGAAATTGAAATGGCTAGTGCCCTTTTTAATAGTCGAAAGTGATTGGAAGGCAACTAACGCTCCTTCCATTTTTTTGAACATAGTTGAAAGTTCTGGAAATTAGGTCTTTGAGGATGACAACCCCCTCATAACCCTAAGGGCAAGGGTTGTAAGTTATGCCCTGGAGGCATATGAAGTTTTCATAGAAGGAATTGTCGTAGAAACTTCAAAAAGGGCTCATTCGATTGGAAACTGAAAAGGCTAGAGCCCTTTTTAATAGTCGAAGGTGATTGAAGAATAACTAACCCCCCTCTAACGCCCACCTTTCCCCAAACACATCCAATCAAAATTTTGAGATATTCATTTTGTTCAACGTAGTTGAAAGTTCTGGAAATTAGGTCTTTGAGGATGACACCCCCCCCCCCCACAACCCTCAGGGCAGGGGTTGTAAGTTATGCCCTGGAGGCATATATGGTTTTTATTGAAATTTTGTCGTAGAAACTTCAAAAAGGGCTAATTCGATTGGAAACTGAAAAGGCTAGAGCCCTTTTGAATAGTCGAAGGTGATTGAAGAAAAACTAACCCCCCTCTCACGCCCACCATTTCCCCAAAAACATTCAATCAAAGTTTTGAGACAGCCATTTTGTTCAACGTTGTTGAAATTTCTGGAAATTAAGTATTTGAGGATGACAAACCCCCGAGAGCCCCCAGGGCAAAGGTTGTAAGTTATGCCCTGGGGGCATATAAGGCTTTTATAGATAGCGTTGTCGTAGAAACGGCAAAAGGGGCTCATTCAATTGGAAATTAAGAGGGCTGGTACCCTTTTTAATAGTCGAAAGTGATTGGAAGGTAACTAACCCCCATGTCACGCTCATCATTTCCCCAAACATATCCAATAAAAATTTTCAGATAGCCATTTTGTTCAACGCAGTTGAAAGGTCTGGAAATTATGTCTTTGAGCATGACAACCCTACCCCAATAGCCCTCGGGACAAGGGTCGTAAGTTATGCCTTTGGACATTTAACGTTTTTATAGAAATGTTTGTCATAGAAGCTTCAAAAAGGGCTCATTTGATGGGAAATTGAGAGGACTAGTGCCTTTTTTATTAGTCGAAAGTGATCAAAGGGCAAATGTCTCCCTCCATGCCTATCATTTCCTCAAACACTTCCAATCAAAATTTCGAAATAGCCATGTTGTTAAGCCTATCAGAAAGGTCTGGAAATTATGTCTTTGAGGATAACAAATCCCCCCAGCCCTCAGGGCAAGGGTTATAAGTTTTGCCCTGGGAACATATAGGGTTTTTATAGAAAGTGTGGTCATATAAACTTCAAAGGGGGCTCATTGGTTTGGTAATCAGACGCTCTAGTGCCCTTTTTAAGAGTCAAAGTGATCAGAGGGCAGCTACCCTCTCCCCCTACACACACGTCACATCGTCCCGAAATGCGTCTATTGGTGTTTAAGTACGGGGGTCACTACTTATTGATGCAAAAATGGCGCAAAAAGGTTGCTATGCCACTTACTCGAAGGAGAGAACCCCTTGTCGGCCCAAATGTTCGTGGGATTCCCGCTCTTACCCCAACGGTTCCGTAAATATCAGGTTTGGTACTACCCGATTTACAGTATACCCTGTCCCAGAGTATGATAACACGATCGAGTGGTCAAATGGCCACTTTCTAAAGCCAAATTTACCCGCTTTGGTTTACGGCTAGAAAATATATTAACACTCTCCTTGGAGGTAACAAACCTCCCTGTCAATATAATAATGACGGTGCCTCGTAGCTCTATTCCTACCCTGCCTGGGTTACGGAAACTATTACACAGTTTGTAGAAAATACCTTACTTGTATAAGGGTCACAATAATCCCACATAAATCTATATCCCCGAACGGGGTCTAAGCGCACACTAAAACAAAATAATATTTTTCACACAACTGTTCATAAGGGTGGACCTCCCCTTGGCCCAGCCAATCAGCTACTTCCCCATTAAAACCCAATTCTACCTCTTAGATTTATCTTTCAATGACTCCCAAACCAGGAAGTACAAAAATAGAACTTGGTTTAAAGCTTACTTATTGCGACAACTCTAACTTAGCAACCAGAATTTAACCTGTCTTTTGAAATTATGCTATAAGCAAATGTAATTAAGAAAACAAAAACTGGTCATTTATCTGAAAGGAAAAGAAACAGGGGTGGAACCCCAACACCTCCCCCCGTAAGATAAATGACCGCCCACGCGCTACCTTGGTCCACCCTTACAAACATAAACACTTAACTTCAACTTTACAAAATCCATTTGCCTTCTCTCTTCCACCAGTGTCTGTGCTACTACTTCCACCGCTTGGCTCTGGATCGGTCGTCATCGACACGTCTCTACTGTAGGACCACCATGGTCTAAATCGTATAGCCTCCCTATTAGGTTTTGAAAGTTGAAGTCCCCAAGATTCGTTGACAATGATTGTGCGTAGCATAATCAAAACAAAAAAAAATTCTCGCTCTCACGAATTTACATTTGAGAGGAGCAGATAATCAGTTTCTGGCACATGTGATAATGCCAGCCATCATGAAAAATTGGCTGCACTAGCCTCTTAATTTCCATCTGTGGAAACAACCCCACATCTCAATAAAAAAGTAAATTGCCCTTTGGCATAATTTCAAATAATCTAAGGCCGAAAATACAAAGGCCAGTGACAACGATAGGGGTACAGGGAAATGAAGTAAAATTTTGAGCGAACCATGAATCGCTTTTCTCTGGGTTCCCTCCCCTGGGATAATTAAATGAAGAATATGCACTGATGCTAATTGAAGATGAAACTTGGATACATCTCCCACTGAATACAATTTGCCGGCAATAATTGTCGGTTCTCATGAAGAATAACAATTATGAATAGGGTTACTGGACAAAGGTTTGGGTGAAGTATGAAGTGACTGGGAGAGAGTATCCCCCAAGGACTCCAGATCAGAGAGGCAACACCTCGGTAAAGGGATCACAACTTGTCCTCCAGTTGTGCATTGAGGAAAAGGGCTATCTTTCACGACTTCCCGCAGGGGATCTTCCCCAAGGGATTCCGCCCCCTCATAAAAGAACAAACCCTCTTTTGAGTTGATCAGACCAATATCTGATTCCTTCCCAAATTTTTCCAATCCGACTCGACATTCCATATCTCCAAACTTTCCCCCAACCCGTTGTAGGTCATTCATCTCTATTTTGTAACCATCTTGTTTTATTCCCCATGAGCTTTTGGCCTCTTTTCCCCCCTATTATTTATGTCATCAAGGCACAACCCATTCAACATTTTTTTATTTTTCGCCACTGCAGGCTGAATCTCCAAATTTTTCTCTTTTTTACACTCCTCTTTTCATCTCTACTTTTCTCAATTTTGTCATTCGCGCAAAATACTAAATCATCGTTAAATCTGATTTGGACTCCAGTGTCCACCATCTTTGACTGCATAACTTCATTGTAGCTCCGTTTAATATTTCTTTTCTCTCTTTTAGTCTTCTTCATTCTTACCGCCGAAACAAATAGTTCGTTATCAAATGGGAACTGAATTCCGACATTTGGTTTTTCATATTGTACTAAAATGTCTCGATTTTTACGAGGAAAAGCGCGGACAATAAATTTCGTCTCCTTATTCTCTGGTACAATTCTGGCGCTTCATTTTGGCCTGTACAGGTTAGCGTCTCATATTCATTAAAAGTGTTCTAAGTTTTCCATTTTCTGGAAATTTTCCCGAAAAATCATTCTCGCGCGTCCTATTTTCAATATTTTGTGGTCTTTTTACTTCCGTATCCCATTTTTGTGGATTATCAATATTTTGAACACGCGTATCAAGTATTTCATTTTTCCGAAAGGGCGGCGTAGCCTCCCCATTTTTTTAATGGGCCGGTCCACCTCCCCCCGTAGTTAACGGAGTATTATATTTTTCCGTCGTAGTGTAATTTTGTAATTTTCCCACTGTTAAAGAAGTCGCTAATAACGATAGGAGATTTCAGATATCTCCAAAGTCTCCTCCTACTAAAACATCCACTGCTAGCGTAGGTACTAAGCCTACTTTTATCGTTTTTCTCTGGACCGTACCGTCCTTCTTTGCAATTTGTGTTCTTACCCAAGCAGACGGGCATGGGCGCTTGTCTCCATAATAACATAATGTTGTAATCTTATTTTTATGGTCTATCTCCGTTCTATTAATTAGGCCAGTTCGCCCATAGGTTTGGTCACTGCAGGAATCAATTGCCATTTCGACTAATTCCCCGTTCAATTTTCCGTATATTTTATGCGACTCTGCAAATGCATAATTTTTTTCCTTATTATGGGTCATGGCCCAGGCTGTCGTTTTATGTGGTTTTTGGTCATGTTTGCTGGGGCAGCTTCTTGCAAAATGCCCCGTGGTACCACAGTTATAGCAAGTTAGTTCTCCTTGCGCTGTGTTATAGTGCCTATTTTTGTTATACTCTCTATATTGAAATATGTCTATCTCCTCAACTTCCTCTCTTATTTCGGTCCACCTATTTGCCATTTCCGCCAGTTATTCGCTTGTTTTTGGGTTCTTTTCTTTCAAATATATTTTCAATTCTCTGTGGATATTTTCTAAAAATTGTTCCATTACTGTTTTATCTATTATTTCCTATATATTTTCTTTTATTTCTTCCGGGTCTTCTAACATTCTATAGTTTTCTAACTCTAGCCATTTTAAACACATATCTTTCAATTTGTACCCGAATTCTTTACAAGTTTCGCTGTCTCGTTTTCTTTCGCTTCTAAATCTCCTTTGAAAGTGCTCGGGGGAGAGTTGAAACTTTTCAAAAATGGCTTGTTTTAGTCTTTAAAATCTTTTGAGTAGTCCATTGGTAATGCTTTATATGCAATTTGTGCTTTGTAGTTAAGGAGGGGTTGTATTATTGTCAACCAATTATTCTCTCGGCAATCCGCTTAATTCCGCCGTTTTTTTCAAAATTGTATATGTATAAATATACATCTTCATTTTCTTTCATTGGTTGAACGTTTACTGCCTGCATTATCTCTATTGTAGACGATTTCTGAGGCTCTTGGGAATTTCTCCCTGCAATCATTTCCATTATGTATTTTCTTTCCTCTCTGTCTGCCTCCTCCTTTTTTTCTTTGGCTACTCTATCTCTTTCTCTTTGTTCTCTATCTTCCTCCTCCTTTCGTTCTCTGGCTATCCTCTCTTTCTCTCTTCCTATTCTATCTTCCTCCTCTGTTCGTTCTCTGGCTATCCTATCAGCCTCTTCCTTTCGTTCTCTATCTATTCTAATATTGTCTTCTCTCTGCTCTCTAGCTATCCTCTCTTTCTCTCTGTCTTGTCTATCTTTCTCTCTTTCTTTTCTATCTTCCTCCTCCTTTTTTCTCTGGCTACATCTCTTTCTCTCATGAAATTTAATATTTGTTGTGTTGTATCTATTTGAGTACTCTTTCGCGAGCCCCTGCTGGATCTCGATTCAACACTGCCCCTTCTACTCGGACTACTTTGATTTCGTCTCTCATTATTTCTTCTTAATTCATTTTCTGAATCTGTTCGTTCTATATACGTATTGTCTCTATCTTTATAGGCTACTCTAGCCTTTCCGTCCTCTTTTCTATTCTTTCTAATTTCATCTTTCTCAGCCTGCATTTTCCCCTCATATTCGCGGTGCTCTCTCTCAAAGGCCTCCATATTAGCCTTTCTTTCTATTTTCCTACTTTTTCTATGGGCTTCACTCGTCCTTCTCGGTATTGAGTTAATCTCATCTCTGTCCGACATAATTTCAGAATTTCGTTAACTGAAATTACCTCTTCAGTCTAAATGAAAATTCTTTTATTTGTAACTTCCGGTCTCTCGCGAAAAATTGTTTTGACACGCAGCAATTTTAGCCTTATTTTTACACACTAATTAGTTGCGCGATATATTGATTCGTGAATTTTTCAATTATGATCTCACAAGGCACAGCCCATAATAGATCTTAATAATTCTATTAATTAATTCCGTATTTTTTTCTCTTTATATGTAAACACAATATGCTACTATCACTATGTAGGCTAACTCAACTAGTCTCTTCGAAAACGCGGAATTCTTTTACTATCAGGTTTTGATAGCTCCGTTTCTTGCTGCCACCACTTATTGGTGTTTATATGCGGGTGTCGGCACTTATTGGAGGGGAAAGCCCCGGCCCCAAATTATAATGTGATTCCGCGTCTACCACACCGGTTCTGCAAATATCGGGTTTGGTACTACCTGATTTACAGTATGCCCTGTCCCAGGGTATGATAACGCGATCGAGTGGTCAAATGGCCACTTTCTAAAGCCAAATGTACTCGCCTTGGGTTACAGCCAGAAAATCTATTAACCCTCTCCTTGGAGGTAAGAAACCTCCCTGTCAATATAATAATGACGGTACCTCGTAGCTCTATTCCTACCCTGCCTGGGTTACGGAAACTAGTACACAGTTTGTAGAAAATACCTTACTTGTATTCTTCCGAAAGGGTCACAATAATCCCACACAAATCTATATCCCCGAACGGGGTCTAAGCGCACACTAAACAAAATAATATTTTTCACACAATTGTTCATAGGGGTGGGCCTCCGCTTGGCCCAGCCAATCAGCTACTTCCCCATTCAAACCCAATTCTACCTCATAGATTTATCTTTCAATGACTACCAAACCAGGAAGTACACAAATAAAACTTGGTTCAAAGCTTACTTATTGCGACACCTCTAACTTAGCAACCAGAATTTAACCTGTCTTTTGAAATTATACTATAAGCAAATGTAATTAAGAAAACGAAAACAGGTCATTTATCTGAAAGGAAAAGAAACAGGGGTGGAACCCAACAGCGTCTAATAGAAATTTTGAGATAGACATTCTATTAAAAATAGTCTAAATATCATATAACAAGGCTTTTGGGGTTGAAACAAACCCCAGAGACTAGGGACAAGGGTTGTAAGTTATGTCCAGGGGGTATTAAAGGTTTTTATGGAAGGGATGGTTGTTTAACTTCAGAAGAGGCTCAATCTTTCTCCCTGTAAATGGCTATGTCAATATAAAACGAACAGAAATTAATCAAAAAACTTTCTGCATAAAATAAGTTTTTTTTTAAAAGTAAAGAACTCCAAAAAACTGAAAATGAAAAAAAAATAGAATCAAATAATCTACCAAGCATACAAATACCACAAATCAATATTAATAAATAAATTAAACCCAAAACAAACAGAAATTAAAATAAGCCAAACTCAAAACGAGCAGAAATTAATCTGAGTAGGGTTCTAAACCCTATGATTTCTAAGAACCAGAATATAATTTGTAATTTACTGAAAAAAATCTTTTTAAATGTTTTCACTTTTATAGCTTTAAGAAATCAAAAATTAATCAAGATTTTAAGGAATACATGTCAGCTTATGTATATTGAACAGACAATGCACATTTTTTTCAGTAAATTCATTTGAATTTTTTTCAGTAAAGTACAAATTATATTCTGTCTCTTAAGAAATCATAGGGTTTAGAACCCTAATCAGATTAATTTCTGCTCGTTTTGAGTTTGGCTTATTTTAATTTCTGTTTGTTTTGGGTTTCATTTATTTATTGATACTGATTTGTGGTAGTTATACGCTTGGTGGATTATTTGATTTTATTTTGTTCATTTTTTTTAATGGAGTTCTTTACTTTTTTTTGAAAAACTTGTTTTTTTTTGGAAAAAACATATTTGATTAATCAAAATAAAAATACATGATTTAAGGGTACACTGCATATTTTTACGGCACTTCGCGCTAGAAACTACTATTCTAGGCCATCCATCCAATTCATACTTAAGCAAATAAATAAAATGAAATTTCTCAAATTCTGAATTTCAAAAAACTTAGATCCTTTGCTGGGTAATTATTCTCTTCTCTTAAATAGGTTTTCAAAGAGATGCAAATATAAGGACAACTGCACTTTTTGATAATTTATTTCGAAAATTTCTGTTGCTTTGCGACAGAAAATACTTTCCCCAACCCATACACTTGCTCTATTATAGAAATTGTTACCATTTCAAACTTTTGTTTTAAGAATGTGAGCGAGCATGCTTCTGATTGTGTAGGCACGTATTCGTGGTCCGTTCCCAAAGGAGAAGGGATAGCGGCATTCTTAACTATAAGTAAATATAAGTACTCAATCTAAGAATGCTAATTTTATTTCTTAGCCTAGCCCCCCCTCCAGAAACTCTGGATCTGCCACTATTTCAAAGGAGTGAATATAAGAAGGATTCGCTTTTTGCCCCCCCCCAGGATTTATATAAATTTGCGCTACAGTATTTATGCAAGTTAATGAAAAAAGAAAAATATTACCGGAGAGTTCTTCATTGCTCTGAAAGATAGACAAGGAATTTCTCCTTGAACGATTCAATAAAAAAAAAACAAGTTTTTTTCAACTGAAAGTAAGGAGCAACATTAAAACTCATAGCAAACAGAAATTTTTTCGCATATAAAGGGGTTGCCCCCCTCCTCATTACCTTACGCTTCACATTAAAGTTTTTAGCATATTCAAGAAAGCTTCTTATTATAATTAAACGGCCCTTGTGTTTAAGGAGTAGTTAATAAAAAATTGGGACGAACAGTCAAACTTTAGCCTTAAGAGCATGGCTTGACAACTTTGACTTCATCAGAGGATTCCAAGCAATCTTTTTCAGGGATATCATTGACTAAGTTTCGAGTGGACCAAATTCCAAGAGCGAGTGAAAATTATAAATGAAAACGATGTGCAGAACACAAAGTTCAGGGATGTACTCCTAGCCCACAGACTTTGTTTCATTGTTCCCAGAGTCAGTCACAACGCGGAAAATCTTATCTTTTAGTGAAAACTTACTGATTACAGCTTGGATTGCTGAACGAATATTAGTAGCTTTATAAGAATGCTTAAGCCTCTTGAAATATGAAACGCAGTGGTGCAACTTCTGCTCGTTTTTCATCTTCCTGGGGCAACAGACAGTGACACCTATAAAGCCAGATCCTTTTGCAGAACAGCAGTCAAAAGTCAAGCTAGCCTGAGTGATAGACCTTAAAGCAGCCTTCAGCTTAACTTGTTTTTTTCTCTGTCAGCAAGACTTATGTGACGATGGATGGTGCTTTCAAGCCCGCTTTTGTTTTTTAAATAAGCTGTTTCATATCTGGCTTATCAAACACAGAAAGTGGCAATTTGTCTGCAGAGTAACTTGTTTTGATCGACTGGAAATGAAGAGTGATCGTATGCCTGCTCTTCTTCCAGATTTCGTTAATCTATTAGCCTCTGTATTATTTGTTTTGCTATCTGGAGCTTTCTTTAGGGAAGCAGCCTGACTTGATATATTTTTTTTGAGTTGGTTTGGATTTGTTATTTGCTGCACCAGTGGCAGATACTTTATCTTTGTGCATATCAATTGTATGCTTCCTTTTAAGATGATATAGAAATGTCACGGTAGAGGCTCCCTTAGCCTTTAGAGACACTTTGCAGAAGCTGCATCTGGTCCTTTCGTTTTTCCCGTAGAGTACCCAGACAGATAGCTTCGCAATTTCCTTGGAGCATCAAACTTGGAGCAACGAAACAGAAAACAGAAAAAAAATCAGCACAGATGCTTAATCATAACGAGTCCTAGAAGAAAACAAATCCTACGAAGTGGATGATTCCTTAATATATGAGAAGGAAGGAGGAATTGAGTTGACGCCAGAGTTTCTTAACTCAATTAAAGTTTCTTATTTGACACCTCATGACTTAAAACTAAAGAATAACGAACATGTATGCTCCCATTAAACAAGCCATAGTGTATTTATGTCTGTATACATAGTTTTTTTCTTCTTCTTGAAAACGATTTTGAATGAATCTGAACAGCTACAGAAAAAGGCATTGAAAAATGTCTGATATAATGATACAGGAAAATGAAGCACAAAGGAGATTTACGGCTAGAAGACATGCGACAACAAGCATCACTATGAATCTCAAATTAAAATACTGGACAACAAAATCTGCGGTTAGGAGAAAAGCGACAGGGATGATCACATCGAAACATAAATGAAACTTGTGGTTAGAAGAGAAGCAACAGTGAGAATCACAACGAGTCCGAGAAGAAAACAAATCCAGTAAAATGGATAGCTCTTTGATGCAATATCAGGAAGCCGGAATCGAAAAAGAAAATCAAATATATACAAGCCTGACGTGTTCCAGGGCCCGGACTCCTGGCAGGGTAGTTACTAGCCAAAATGTTGAGGGGGGGGGAAGAGATATTACTGACTGGCTGGTAATATTTACCGGCTCTTTTTGTCAAAAGTTAGGACAATGTCCGTTTCGAATACAATACGTAAAATCACTTTACGAGTTGGTAAAACCGCTGCATTTACCAACCAAGATTCAGATTGCGGTACATCTCATGTTAATATTTTAATGCTGTTTATTTAACCAAGTGTAAAATTGTGGCACCATCTGTAAAATCACGGCAGGAGTCGATAATACTACTGCATTTACCGACCTAGTTCGACATTTCTGTAGATGACATGTCCGTATTTTCGTGGTCTTTATTGAACCGAACAAAGAATTTTACCGAGTGACCCAAAAAATTGGGTGCCCCCCCCCCCCCGAAAAAAAAAAATATTCTTTCCAAGCTCATTTTGGTATTAAGACATCGAGAAACCCAGGTTTTTCTTTTACTTTCGCAATTAAGCCAAATTGCTTCTTTACAAATTAGAAACAAGAAGAGGGAATACCAATTTTTGTTCTGCTGCAAGCTCATCCTCGTATTTACATAGGATTACAGCAAATTCCGTTGGCCTACTTTCTGGCCTTTTTTCCAAGTCCTAAATTAAGCACGATCTGTCCCTTAGAGACAGAAAACAGATATAGAGCCCAGGTTTTTTTCTACTTATTTTCACCATTTATTGCAACTTAACATTTGGCATGACTCCAGATTAATAAGAAAATTTTCGGAATGTGGCCATCTATCTTTTTTCAATGTCTATGGTCCATCATCTCCTCCTTCATTATACTGGCTAGCAACACTACCAATAAATTAAGGGCCAATAACTTTTGGAGTACAGTGTTTAATCTGAACAGAATAAGGCCCAGCTTAATCTATGAAGTTCATTAATATCCAGCCTAGCCTTTTGTTTAACCTGACGGAGCAAAATCTTTTTAAACGTTTTAATATTCAATTTGATATTGTCGGGAGACAAAAGGTACTACGCTATCTTTCTAGCTGAAAAGTTACCTCCAATGATTAACACTGAAAAAAAAGAAATGGGCTAAATAATAACAACAACAACAACAACTGAGAAGCCCCTAACCATCAGCCCAAGACAATTTCATAGGAAGATTAAAAATTATGATCTGGCTCAATGCAAAGACTATGGGTAACTTATAAGAGAGGAAACTGGCGCTAGAGTTGGCAAAAAACGTCAATGCCATTTAGCTTTTGGCAACACTTGACATTTTTTCCAGCTTTGTAATCATTTTTCAATCAGGAACTGAGATCGGACACTTATTACTGCACAACTTAATCATTCTTATTGTTACACTGAATGCTGAAAAATGCCAAGTGTCACCAATATGCTACATGGCATTGATGTTTTCGCCAGTTCCCACCCTTGTAAGTTATCCATACTCTTTGGCTCAATGCACAAGAAGTAAAGTGTAATTCGTCGACGAAAAAGTTGGAAGTTCTCACCATCATTCCGATTATTTACTGACCATAATTCGGTTCAGAACAACCTTCTTCTTCTATTTAACAGCAGGCGGGCTTTTCAGTAAAACTATTTAGCCCTTTTCCTTTTGCTTCACTTTATGGGCTACAGAGCTACTGGCTTGATTGCCTCATATTTATTAGATATATTCAGATATCTTTCAGCAGATCTTTCGACTCTAGGAGTTCAAATATAAGATGATAGATGTCGATTTCTATGCTCTGTGTGCAGGTATAGTTGGCTAGGCTCTTGGCTGATAGTGGGATTTTGTGGTGTTTGAAGTATTTTAACAGTTTACAAAGCAAGGTATGTTGTGCAGACGTCAGCATATTACATTCAAATAGGCAATGGTCAATTGTTTCATTATTCATATTACAATGCCTGCAAAGAGGGGACAGGGGAATTGAACCACTTGAATTAGAAAGCTTATATGAGAATGCAAGGAAATTTAGTCCCTTTGTTTTCTGAGTTGGAAATGATAAAGACCCCACTTCGTAATAGACTCAATCCGAAAACTGTTTCTGATCTTATGCATATTAGAAGAGCAACTCCTGACCCAAGTTCTTGAGAGATCCCGGAATCTCTTGTAAGGAAAGCAAGAAAGGGGAAAAAGTGAACTCCCACGTTAAGCATGTTCCCTAATTGATTTTGCTTGCTTCCCTGTATAAGTATATAATATGTTGTGTCTTATATCTACATAAAAAGTAAGCTTCAAATTAAGCCCTAAACGATTATCTGAGTTGTATATCTAAATTTTGCTTAATAAAAATGCAATCTTTGCTTGTCTTTTTCTTCAAAATATCCTAAATTACATCCAGATCAAAGACAAATTGAGAACAAACTAAGGCACACCTTGTCAGAACGTGAGCAAATGCACACAATTCATAATATTCTATACGCATGATTTTTTTTCATTTCTCCACATTCTCGAGGATTTTTTTTTTAGGTGAAAGAAGATCAACTTAATGGTTTATTTTTATTTTTCTTGCGTGAAAACAAAGTGTCATTCAAACTTGCTAGATAAAAAGGCCAAATTGCACCCGAATCAACTCGATTTGTTCATTGCATAGCTGTTTCTGATGCTAAATTAAAAAGGGGTCCAATTTATTAATATTTAGAAAGGAGGTGGGGTGTTTTTCAAAATTTTTAATTAATATACGAAAAAGGCATCTTTTAAAAGTTGGAGGGGGGATTAAATAGCGACGAAGACAGTGGCGAAGACCACACTGCCTTTCCATCATAAACAATAGGTAGAACAATAGGGAAATTTTTATATAAAACAGTGGAACGCATGATTGAATTTTAATTTGAGTTTCTTTTATATTGTTTTTTTCTTCGTTTGTTTTGCTGAGGACGACCATTGGATATAGGGTCGAAATATTCATTTAAAGTTGCGCTTCTTCTTCTTCTTCTATTTAACAGCAGGCGGGCTTTTCAGTAAAACTATTTAGCCCTTTTCCTTTTGCTTCACTCTGTGGGCTAACAGAGCTACTGGCTTGATTGCCTCATATTTATTAGATATGTTCAGATATCTTTCAGCAGATCTTTTGACTCTAGGAGTTCAAATATAAGATGATAGATGTCGATTTCTATGCTCTGTGTGCAGGTATAGTTGGCTAGGCTCTTGGCTGATAGTGGGATTTTGTGGTGTTTGAAGTATTTTAACAGTTTACAAAGCAAGGTATGTTGTGCAGACGTCAGCATATTACATTCAAATAGGCAATGGTCAATTGTTTCATTATTCATATTACAATGCCTGCAAAGAGGGGACAGGGGAATTGAGCCACTTGAATTAGAAAGCTTATATGAGAATGCAACGAAACTTAGTCCATTTGTTCCAGAACGAATTCTATGATAAATTTTAGAAAGATACTTATTGGGAAAGGGGGAAAGGATAGGATTAATCTTATTAAAATTAATATCTGATAGCCTCCATCGTTAAATATCTCTAATTGGGATTGGTCTCCCACTTGGCTGGTCAATATTTATAGCATTTTTTGCTATTTCATCAACCTGATGATTACCACTTATGCCAGAGTGGCTAGGAATGTACTGAAAGTAAGTTTTTATGCCACTTGAAGCAAGATTATCAATAATACTGTGACAATGATAAGTGTCAATGTCCAACTTATATTGAGGAGCTGAGGCCAGCAACTCAAGGCTTGATAAAGAGTCGGAATAGATGATAATATTATTCGAATTTTCAATCAAAGGTTGGTTTTGCTTAAGGTGTTCTAATGCCATGATTATGGCATTTAACTCAGCAGACATTATAGATAAATTATTAAATAATCTCTCGCCCATTGCAATTTTCAGGTGAGGAAGGAAAACACCACTTGCAACCTTCTCATTCATTTTTGACCCATCAACAAATATTTGGAAGTGATTTTTATAGGTAATTGTATTAAGTTCTGCAAATTTTTTCTGGACAAAAGCAATGGGGGTTAAATCTTTATTCCATTTTGAAAATTCAGTATTTATTATGGGAAATGACCAATTCCATGGGGGGGATTGGGGGAAAGTAGGTGCAATAGACTTTGCTGGTACAGGGAACTTCTTTTGAATATTGGCATACTCATCTGCAATACCTCTATACATGGCTGGATTTCTTAACCAATTATGTAATGTGTGTGAGCTATTTGATTCAATTTTTGTAAGATGTTTTATCAAGAGAAAGCTACGTCTCTCCCTTATTGTTGTTAATCCACTCTCCATGAGCAGAAACTCCATGGTGCTTGTGGGTTTCCTAAGACCAAATATGAGACGTATTATATCATTTTGTGTTGTTTCAATTTTTTGCATCTGGGTCTTTGCACATGCACCATAGACAATGAGCCCATAGTCAATATGGGGTCTTATATGTGATTTATAAAACTGGAGTAAGGTTTTCTCCTTACAACCCCAGGGTGTGGAAAGAAGTCTTTTTAGTATATTTGCTTTTCTATAACATTTTTTTTATTGTGTTTGAAATGTGGAGGTGGAAATTAAGTTTTTGGTCAAGCATGAGACCTAGGTAATTAATATTATTATCTTCTGGAATAGTTGTTTTATTTAGAGTTAGTTTTGCATTAACATGGTTTCGCTTCCGGTGAAATTGGATTATTTTTGACTTGGTGGGTGCAATGGGTAAATCTGAATGTTGAGAGAATTTTTCAAACTGGAAAAGTGACTTTTGCAGATTTGACTGTGCTATCTGAAAGGTGTTGCCAGATGACCATAGCACCAGATCATCAGCATATTGTAGATTCGTGTGGGGTAGGTTCATGTCCCAGAGATATAGGGCAAAAAGGAGGCAACTGAGGACTGCTCCCTGAGGTAGGCCTTTGGATATTGTCTTTTGGGGTGAAGAGGCTGAACCAACACAAACAATGAAACTTCGCACTTCTATGAAGGATTTAATAAAGGATACTAGCTTAGGAGGTACTCCAAGGTTTGCAAGTTTATTTAAAAGGATTCGGTGGTTCACATTGTCATAAGCTCCTTCAAAATCTAGGAAAGCTGCCATTAGGATATTATTTTTTGAGAAAGATTCATTTATTGCATTTGTTAGCAAAATGAAAGCATCTGTTGAGGAGTGGTATTTCCTGAATCCAGTTTGAGTGTGTGGGATCATGTTATTTTTCTCAACAAACCAGAGGAGTCTGTGATAAATCATTTTCTCCATTATTTTTCCCATCACAGGTGTAATCATTATGGGCCTATAAGACTCAGGGTTATCTTTTGGTTTATTTTTCTTTAGGATTGGTAGGAGGGACGAACATTTCCATATATTGGGGAACCTAGAAGATGCCCAAGCGTGATTATAACAATTTAGCAGTTCTTGTTTGTATGAAGGTGTGAGATTCTTTATCCATGTAGGGTGTATATTGTCATAGCTACTGCTAGTTTTGGACCTAATATGATGTATTGCATTATTCAATTCCTGGATTGAAAATGGATTAGTTATGTACTCGGATCCTGGGCGTGGTTGGTAACTAGGGTTCATAGGAATTGTGGACAGTTTGCTTTGATTATTTGATGTTAGCTTATTAACAAAGAGTTGCAAATAGGTTAGCCTTTTCATTATCATTGTCATAATGGGTATTATTATGTATAAGCTCATACAGGAGTGGGTTGGGAGAAGTCTTTTTCCCACATATGTAGCTTATGACTTTATGTATAATTGGCTCATTTGTTTCTCTGGAGAGACTATTTGCAAAACTATTCCAGTATTTATATTTAGCATCTATTATAGTCCTTTTTAGATTAGATTCTGCTTGTAATTTTTTTAAATATGTAGTAGGTGTTGGTTTTTTTATGAATTCTGTCCTAGCTGCCTTTTTTATCCTCCATTTATTTAGGCACTCATTTGTCCACCATGCTTTAGGAATTTGTTTAGGGAATGTTTTCTTAGGTGTTGTCCTGGGGATAGCATGATTAGCTGTATTTATTAGTAAAGATGTCAACGCTTCAGCATGTGTGTCAACTGTTGTGTTAGAAATGCATGAACTTTGGGTGAAACTTGTAATTTCATCATTTAGCTTATTTTGGAAAATAGACCAATTTGCTTTAGTGTTGATATATTTGGATGTATGAGATGAAGTTTCAGCAGGTTCATTTAGGGAGCAAACTATAGCAAAGTGGTCTGTACATAGACTATCAATTTTATTTATGTAAATTTTGTTCAAAAAATTTAAAGACACAATTTGTAGGTCAATTGTGGAGAAATTGCCACTTTTGGGGTTGAAATAAGTATTCAGGTTTGGAGGGGTAGCAACAACTAATTCATTATTATTTGAAGTCATATGCTCAATAAATTTACCAGCTTTATTTGCTGGTTTATTCCCCCACAAAAGGCTGTGGGCATTGAAATCACCACAAATAATGATATTTTTTAACATATTAGAATTATTTATATAATTAAAGAAATCCTTGGCATCTGTAGTTTGGCCATTAGGGTTATAAAAGCTTATTATGTAGGTTTTTAAATTATTCAGCCAAACACTTATACCAATTACATCAACATCATTTTCAAAATCTGGAAAATTGATGCCACAAAATTTTATATTATTATTAACTAATAAAGCTACACCACCTCCTTTTCTCTCTGAAGATCTATCCTTTCTCAGGATAGTATATCCCAGAGACTTAATTTGTTGATTTTGGGTTAAATGAGTTTCCTGGAGGCAAGCAATATTAATTGAATTATTATTCATAAATGATATTAGTTCATTTAGCTTATTTTCTGTGAGTGATCTTACATTCCATTGGAGTATTGATAAATGTTGTGTTGTTGATTTATTCTTCATATGACTGTGTATCAATGTTCAGCTTTGTTAAGAGTAAAGCAAGATCTTTTTTTGCTTGAATGAGCATATCATCTGGGATGTAGATTTTTGCCAATTCTGCAATAATTTTTGTTTTCTGTAGTTGATGTATGTTCATGGCCTGAACTGCATTACAGTTTAGAATGAATAAGCATATATTTGGGGATTGCATTTTTGGTAGTGCATCCTGTTTGTTGGTTAAGGGATTGATTCCTGGTAGTGTTTCTGGTTTGTTTCTTCTTGGGAGGGAGGGCCAGGCTGGCCTCATTTCACCGGACAAGGAGGCTTGTTGGCTTGGTGATTCCTTCTGATAGGGATTTGAGCTAGGGGGCTTAGAAGATGGTGTTTTATATGGGGTGCTTGATGCATTGGGGGCATTTGACTTGGGGGTTTTGGTTGGTTTCATTACAGGTTTTATTTGGTATTGTTGGGCAGCATTTGCTTCCATTGCTGCAAAGGGGTATGGGATGGCCTTCTCTGTTGATATTTGGAGTGTTAGAGCTCTTTTCTTGTATGCAGGGCATAATGATTTATTTGTAGATTCATGTGGGCCTTTGCAATTGATGCATGTAGGCTGAGTGTTGTTGCAAGTTGTCAGCTCTTTAGGATGGAAAGATTTACAATTACTACACTCTTGGAGAATTTCATTGCATTTGTTTGTCGTGTGTCCCAGTTTGAAACACTTCTGACACTGAATAGGCTTAGGTTTGTATTCCTTGTGTGGTTTGATTTGCCCAAATAGGAATAATTTTTCTGGGATATCAATTTTATCCTTCAGTGTGAAAAAGAAGGATCTACTAGTTTTTAGGCCATTAGAGTTAGGTTTTCCAAGTTGGGTAACATCCTCAACTGGGAATGTGTTTCCAGCCCTATCTGAAAGGCCTTCTTTTAACTCCTGAGTAGATATCTCTGGGGGAACATTATAAACTACTGTTTTAGTTGGTGATTGTTTTGGGTTCCAATTAGATGCAATAATTGGGGTATTCAGAAGGGATTTAAGGTTAATTATTGTATCTGCTGATTTCTGATCTTCTACAGCTATTAGCAGAGATCCATCACGGTTAATGTTAAGAGAGAACATTGATTTTAGCAATTTAAAAATTGCAACTCTTATTGCAGTGATCATTTTTATTTCAAAGGGGGAAGTGGGAGTAATTTTAAGGTAAATTCCTAAGTTTTTGGAGGGAGGATCTTGGGCAGGGAGAGGGGAAATGCTTTTAATTGGGGAGATTTTTTTCCTTTTTTTACAACTTCTAGAGAGGACCTCTTGAAACCCATTATCATCATTTATGGTTACATTAGCCCCTACACTTATCATTGTCCTATTCTCCGAATTGGAGCTATCATTAGAACTTTGAGATAGGGTGCTTGACCAGCCAGGATGGGTATCTTTCACTATGACACTTTCACTGGAATTTGATTTGGGATCTGGGGGGACTTTTTTTTGGAGGACTTCTAATCATTGCCTATTGGAAAAACCTTTAAACACAAAAATAAAACTAAAACAAGAAGGGAAAATAGATGATATCAAACCGTCTGCACTATACTATGGGGAGGATAAACACCACAGTATAGCCCTGAGGATGACTTGAGCAGAATTGGTTTAGTACAACTGCTGATTAGAAGAGATAATAATCACAAGAAAATATATTTCGATTTTCTTATAAGGTTGCTGTTGTGTTTCTTATAAGGTTGAATTTTTCAGCTGCACTGCAACCTTCTTCGAACCGCGGAAAATATTTCCTGAATAACCTCTGTTCTTGTACCATTTCTAAAAGTTACATAATTATGATTTTAATTTATACAAATCAATATCGGTTGCAATCATTTTGTTAATTGTTCTTCCTTTTTTCTAATTCATTTTCTTAGAAAATAGAACTATAAAATACTAGCAACAAAACTTGTCTGATCATAGACGGAAATATGTTCACCCACCTCTTCAAACGAGTTCGAAAAATGTGGTTCATTTCCGCTTTCTAGGTATAATGAGAAAGGTAGAAATGGCTAGGGCACGTTCTGAGAATGACACATTGTCCATATCGACCAACCATCTATGGCCAAACGAAAAGCAGGTCGTCCCCGAATGTGCTGAGAGGATGTCTTAATGGGTACTTCCTGGGAGGGTGTACAGAGGGAGGCTTTAAATAGATTGGGATGGAGGAGCGTGCGCAGCTGTCGCCTTCAGGCGGCTTGGTGCTGCAGTAAGTTCTTAGTAGTAGAATTGGGGCGTGGATTGTCGGTTTTAAATCTTTGATGTTTATCTAGAAAAATAAAAGGAACTAATGGAATGAACTCGAGTTTACTGCCCTAGCCAATTATTAAAAGTTTCTCAGTTTCATTCCTTCATTCACAGTTAATTATGTTTGTTGCACTTTCACCAATTGAGCCCTTTTGTATAGTCTTTGTTCCTTTAAGGTTACACTCACCAAATGTCTTAAGAAGAACTTTACGTAAAATGGAGAGGGACTACAATAACATTAATAAAGATTAGGAGATGGACCTTAGAGACACACTTCATAAAGCCGGACTTAACGAATCGATCGCAGATTACGTTTCTTGAAAAAAATTAAAAAATAGAAACTTTTCTAGGAAAGAATCACTTTCTTACAAAATAAAGCTATATTTAAAAACTTCTGCCATGGCTAATGATGGTGAAGAAATAGGGAGAGGGGAATAATCTAGATAAACCTGTCAATTGCGTAAATCTTGTTTTAGGGTTCATTCTTATGACAGATTAAACGAAAAAAGATTCAAAAGCAGAAATAACTTCCCACCTCTCACCTAAAAGCAACTCCCAATTCCTTCCCGCCTTTTAAGTCATAATACATAACCTATCAATAATTCAAAATTTTGAAGAAATTCAGTCACTTTTTTTTATTTGCAAAAAGGCAAAACAGCCTATGAAGCCTGAGTTACAGCCTTTTCTTGTTTCTTGGCCACTCGTGCCGCTTTCTTGGCAATCCTGGCTTGTTTTTCTTCACGGGTGACACGTGGACCTTCCTTGAAGCCAGCTCTGAAAAAATATTGAAATAAAAACAATTGAAAAATTGACATATTCAGAGACAAAAGAACTATTTTTTTGTTGAGGGGGCGGGGCTTAAGAAAATTGGAACTGCTGTGATACCAGTAGCGCAATAATAACTATTCAAAAGCAAGGATAGAACTGCAACAAAAGAGCAGGAGGAACATAAGTATTACGGCCTTTCTGTAAAATAAAAAGAAATCGCGATATAGCTTTTCTTTCTGAAAAATCAAACAGTTCGTGGTAACGAACTGTAAGTAAGGAGCGAACCGGCTCAATGGTAACCGAAACTGTAGAAAACGGAATTTTGATACCAATAGATACATCAAAAGAATCAGATTTTAATGCTGATCTCAAATATATAAGTTTCATCAAGTTTAGTCCTACATATCAAAAGTTACGAACCATAATGAAAATCACACCATCATATTCAGCGTATCAGAGAACCCTACTGCGGAGGTTTCAAGCTCCTATCTACAAAAATGTAGAATTTTGCATTTTTTGCCAGAAGAGAGATCACGGGTGCGTGTTTATTTGTTTGTTTTTTTCCCCAGGGGTGATCGTATCGACCCAGTGGTCCTAGAATATCGTGGGAGGGCTCATTCGAACGGAAATTAAAAGTTCTAGTGCCCTTTTTAAGTGATAAAAAAATGGAGGGCAACTAGGCCCCCTCCCACGCTCATTTTTTCCCAAAGTCACCCGATTAAAATTTTGAGATAGCCATTTTGTTCAGCATGGTCGAAAATATGATAACTATGTCTTTTAGGATGACTTAATCCCCAAAAGTCCCCGGGGGGAGGGCTGAAAGTTAGGAACTTTACCCAATGTTAATATATAGTATTGGTTATTGGGAAGTATTCAGACGTTTTCAGAGGGGATTTTTTCTGGTAGTGGGGGGCGGAGTGGGTCGGGGGTTATGTGGGAGGATCTTACCACGAAGGAAGTTTTCATGGGAGAAGGGACATTGCTATGAAGGGGGCGCCGGATTTCCCAGCATTATTTAAATAAAGGTCAGAAATTATATATATAAAAAACAAGTTTTTTAACTGATAGTAAGGAGCAACATCAAAACTTAAAAACGACAGAAAACATTACGTATATGATTGGGTTCATCCCCTAGTCAATACCTCGCTCTTTAAGCCAAAGATTATTTAGTAATTTCATAAGAGCTATTTATTCTAATTAACGGCATTTGTGATTAAGGGGTCATCTTTAAAGAATTAGAACAAAATTCGAACTTTAGCTTAAACAGCAAGGTATTGACTAGGGGGCGAACCCTCTAATATACGTATTAAAAATATAAGAATATAGAGGTTCGTTACGTAAGTTAATTCGTAAGTTATGTATATTTATTACTAATAAATCGTTCGTAAATAAAATTAAACAGGCTTCGAGAAAGCCATTTAACCAAATAAAAGTAAAATTAATATTCAATTTTTTTTTAGTTATTCATGTACGGTGAGCCAAAATCAAAACCTGCATTAATTCAAAAACGTTCAAAAATTAAATAAAAAAAAAGTTTTTTTTTAACTGAAAGTAAGGAACGACGTTAAAACTTAAAACGAACAGAAATTCTTCCGTATATGAAAGGGGCTGCCCCCTCCTCAACGCCTCGCTCTTTACGCTTAAGTTTGACTTTCTCACAACTCTATTTTTTTTTAAACAATGAAAAACTTTAGCGTAAAGAGCGATGCGTTGAGGAGGGGACAGCCCCTTTCAATACGGAATAATTTCTGTTCGTTTTAAGTTCTAACGTCGTTCCTTACTTTCAGTTAAAAAAACTTGTTTTTTTTATTTAATAAAAATTCAAAATCGATTAAATTATTCCGTCAAAACAAGCCTGCACACTCTCTTTTATTGTTAATTCTTTAAACTGCAATGGGTGTTTTTCTATATAAATCGGATGGGAATTAGAGATCATATTTTTGCCCATGAATTCAATAAATCCTTACTTCTCGATTAAATGTTTTACTTGTTTGCAAATCTTAAAGAAGATGGATATATATATATATATATATATATATATATATATATATATATATATATATATATATATATATATATATATGCGATGCACTCATAGACTAATGCACCAAACATTAAGAGTATCCGAGCATATACTGTAGTTACCACAACAAGAAACATGGTCTTATCTTTTTTTTAATAAAGTAGAAAGGAAATATCCGCAAAATTCCCATCAAAATGATGTAACCTATTGCCAAGGGCCAAACTGTCATCCAAATGATACAAATACCATCAAAAAGCCTAGGCCATTCTTTTTCCAATTGTCTAAAAATGACGGTTTATTATTACCCCCTATCTTGAATATACATATACATACATACATATATATATATATATATATATATATATATATATATATATATATATATATATATTGGCCCGGACTCCAAATAAACCAAATCAGAATTCCTCTAGCATCAAACCACGTTTGGTTGGCAACCAACTTTCCTTTTATGTATTCAGAAGCCCTCCCTGACAACAATCACACAACCCTGAATCCCTAACGGCGCAAATGAAACGCTAGCTCTTACTACTTACCTACTTTAGTTGAAGCTCAACAACCATTTTTTCGAAGTCATTACGGTGACAACATTTTAGTACACCCCCCTCCCTCTGTCCTTCGAAGAATACGAATTGGATATGCTATCACCAAAAGGAAAAATAGGATTTTCATTCTAGCCAATTTTGGTTAAGATGATTACCCAAATTAACTAACCCCCCCCCCCCAGGTCAGACACTGAAAAGACACACAAAACAGCACTCAGTTTAAACAAGATTATTTGCTCAAGTATGATACATCATCCTGGTACATGTCGCGGTTTCCCAACTTCCTCTTTATTCTATAGAAATTGGATGGCGCGCAAAGATCTTAAGCGCGAAACTAGGATATTAGATTTTATATCTCATTAAGGTTGGTTGAGATGCGGTAACACGTTCTGGTAAAAGTGGCAAGATTCTAGAAACCCCTTTCCTTTTCACCCAAATTGTAGCTGAGTCTCACAGTCTAATTATTAGCACTTTTCAACTGAAATTTTCAGTTTTCAGGCTGAGATTTCTAAAATGAGTTCTTAAAGAAGGGTTAAAGAATTTTGCCCAGAGGTATTGGAGAGGAAATTCCTTGTTCTACACGGAAACAACATTACATGACCCCTAGAAGTTTTTTTGGAGCTAACACGGTTTTGTTTTTTCTCTAAAATACTTAGTAGGGAAGAAATATGTTTTCCTAATTTTAGAATTTCAGATTTTGAGCAAATTTTCTCTTATACTTTTACACCTTTAGAACAGACCTCAAGCAATATTTTGTAAAGATAGCTTAAAACACCCCTTTCAAGATAAAACTCGAAGGAACTCGCAACTACCTTATTTATCTAGCACCCTAACGGGTCCTTTCCCGCACAAAAAGCGGGTAGGAACGGGTGAGTGCAAAACGAACGAAAAAAAAACCCTTGGTGTCCCTTGCAAAGTATATACTGCCTTCTCCCCCCTCTCTAGAGGAGAGAATTACCCATACGTAACACTTGTACAAATGCTAAAAAGATTACCACCAAACTCCTTTGAAACTGTCGAAGGTATTAGCGAATTCTTTTTTTTCTTTAGCACAATATAAGATCCACTAATACATCAGCACTAATACACTAATCCAATAATACATTTTATTTTGACAGGGGTTGAATCTTGACTTCCACGGACGTATTTCACGTCGCCCGACGAAAATACCATCTTCATATGGGAAGATATTTCGTTTTCTTGTGTTTCGAATCCGAACCAAAGAAACTTCAAAACTTAGACAGTTCAGTTTCGTTTCTTCGAAGGAACTCGCAACTATCTTATTCATCCGACTCTTTAATGGAGTCTTGTTCCTTTAAAAGTGAAACTTTGAGCTCATTTTGCTAGATGCCACGATTACAAAATTCCATTTTCCCCGGGAAGGAGTCATAACATCGAACCGTCAGGAGCAGTACAAAATCCGTCATAACATCGAAAATTTTGAAACTTTAGTTTTTTTGGGGTTTAGGGGGGGGGGGGAAAGGTACCTAGGTTAGGTTACGTATTAAATATATGCTATGCTTTACCACCACCCACCTAATGCACAAATATATAGCCGAAATTTGTTTCTAAACTATTATATAAACTTGTGCTTGTGACGGTTCGCCGAAACGATGGCACCCCATTTTCTTCTACTCCACAGAAGTTAGATTGAGCCTGTAGAGCCTAAACGCAAAACTTGGAATACGAGATTTTACGTCTCATGAAGATTGGTTGAGATGCGACAACAGCTTCTGGTAAAAATAAAGATTCTAGAAAACCCCTTCTTCTCAGATTGCAGCTGTATTTATTTCAGTTATAGCGATTATCTCTTTTTTAATTGATCTTCTGGTAAAAATGACATAATACTAGAAAACTCTTTTCTTTTTACCTACTTATGAATCAGCTTACAGTTGGATTTCATTCTAGTTATTAGCCCTCTTTTAACCCTTTCAGTCACCATGTTCTCACATGAGAACATCACAGCTTCGCTTGGTCTTCTTGGACCCTGTAGGTGGCAGTGATACTCGAGTATGCGCTCCATAATAATAAGTAATGCGAAAAGACACTGGCGAAGTTTCAAACCGATGATGCTAAATTCTGATTTTTAGCAGTATTTTGAAGTTGTTGCACATCCGTACTCGAAAGAATGGATCTACCAGGTATGTTTTCATGCATTTTTTTTACCAGATTTACCATGAAAATACGCGAAAAAAGGGGTTCATTTGTCCTTTTCAGTTAGTTACCCCATCTATTAAAAAAGTTTACCTCGCTAGTGCGTTGGATAGATGCCGCAGATTTTTTCGAAGTAGCGTGTTCTTGGGTAAGGACAGTGTGACTTGATACTAACTTTTCTAGTTCAATAGCAGCATATATGGTACAGTCAGAGGAACATACTTTTGGTAGTATTATTTGAAAACATCAGTGATAACTTTTTCCTGTCAAGTCGCTATTCTGGAAAAGCGACTCACTATCTTCTTTTCCAGGTCCATCCAATGATCGACCACGTCGAGTTCGTCACGCTGACATACTGAATGTCTTGGACGCGATCGACTCAGACCTTTCAGAGTTATCGGACCTACCAAACTCAGATGACGAAGGTGAAGATTGGGCATCAGTAAATCTATCGCAGCCACACGATACGGATGAAGATTCATTATCGGAAGTTGAGGATGATGAGCCGCTCCTCCCCCCGCCTCCGAAAAATCGAAAACGCAGACTCGTATGGAAGAATGCGATCTTCTCGAAAGTTATCAACAATGCCGACCCGGCGCCGCCGCCACTTGGTCCCGAGGAGCCTATAGACTACTTCAAAGAATATTTTGATAGTGAATTTTATGAGTTAGCCGCCGAGATGACCAATCTTTATTCTGTACAGAAAACCGGCTCAAGTTTGGGTACAACAGCCTCTGAAATAAGAAGGTTCATAGGTATTCATATAGCGATGAGTGCTTTTAAATTCCCAAGGTATCGCATGTACTGGGGTAGTCGGACTCGGATACCTCTAATAGCAGACGCCATGAACTTCAATAGGTTTTCGCGTCTCCGAAATTTGTTTCATCTGGTAGATATCCTCTCTAAAGACCCGGAGAACACCGATCGCGTATGGAAGGTTCGTCCGGTTATAGACCGGGTCCTGAAAAAGACAGAAAGCATCGTACCTTCTGAGTATGTATCAGTCGACGAGCAAATGGTGCCGTACACCGGTGCATTGGACATAAAACAGTATATCAGGGGGAAGCCAACACCGTGGGGCATAAAAATCTTTATGCTTTGTAACAGTAACGGCATCATACTCACTTTTGATGTTTACCAGGGTAAGAAAACTATCCTGACGGAAGAGCAGAAGCAGTTCGGACTGGGACCTGGAATGGTACTAGCTCTTGCTGGTCGCGTCCAGCTTCGCCCGCATACGAAAATATTCTTTGACAACTTTTTTACGAGTATTCCGCTCCTTGAAGAGCTTGAACGGAAAAGTATGTATGGCACCGGCACGATCAGAGCGAATAGAGTTCTTGGCGCAAAGTTGGAATCTGATACGTCTCTGAAAAAGAAAGGAAGGGGGGCGTTCCACGAGCTAGTGAGTGGAGAAGTATGTCTGATCAAGTGGATGGACTGTAGATCGGTGATAGTCGCTTCTAACATGATTGGAAGCGGCAACGTAAAAAACGTGATGAAGTGGTGTAAGAAAACGAAGACAGAGGTACAAGTGACGCAGCCGGAAGCTATTGCGGCTTATAACCTGAGTATGGGTGGGGTTGATAAGCTTGACCAGATGGTATCCTACTATAGGACCCTCATTCGATCAAAAAAATGGACTTTGAGACTCGTATTCCATTTGATCGATCTTGCTGTAGTCAACAGTTGGCTTGAATATGTCGAGATTTGCAAGGCACAGAATATGAGACAAAAGAACATTGTCGATTCGTTCACCTTCCGACTCGACATAGCAGAGACTCTCATTATGTCTGAAGACACTCCTAGAAGAAGAGGCCGACCCAGATCTCTTCCTTCAAGCGAAGAGGAGGAGAGTGATGAAGAAGACTCGGTTGCCGAAAATCGTAGGAAACGAAAACTCAAATTTCGTAGGCCCTGCTCCGCCGTGAAGAAAGATTCCTTTGCTCATTGGCCAGAAAAATTTGCCGCCCAAAACAGGTGTAAAAATGCCCCCTGTATCATGAAGACTAGGTTCATGTGTACCAAGTGCAACGTCCCACTTTGCCTGGAAGAATCGCGAAACTGTTTCGCACAGTTTCACAAACCTAAAGAAACGTAAAAGGATCATTGTCAATTCAGTTTCTCGTTTTTTGTACTATATTTGAAGTCTCAGTTTTTCATTGGTTTTATACTGTATTTGAATAAATTTGGTCACACTGTCCTTGCTCAAGTACATGGTGGAAAAGAAAGAAGACGTTCAGAAAAAAATCTGAAAAAATTCCTGGTAAGTACTTATCCATCACATGGTTGACTTTCGCTACTCTCATAATTTTGACCTTCCAGGCTAAAATTCGTGACTGAAAGGGTTAAATTGTACTTCTGGTAATAATGACAGGAATCTCAAAAACCCCTTCCTAATCCACCACCTATGACTCAGAATGCAGTTGGATTTATTTCGGACTAGTTATTAGCCATTTTCAAATTGAAATTTTGGGTTTTCATACTGACATTTCTAGAACAATTTCTTAGAGATCTACAATGGATCAATAACTTTGCTTAGAGATCTTGGAGAGACTATTTCATGTTTTATACAAACCCATTTATACACGATCCCGAAAAATTTATTTTTGGAGCTAAAACAGTTTCGTTTCTTCTTTATGCTCCTTAGTGAGGAACAACTTTATTTTCCTAATTGCATAGCATCAGATTTTGAAGCCTTTTAACTAAATTTTCTCTAATACTTACTTCTTTAGACCAGCCCTTAAGCCACAGTGTTTGTGAAGATAGCTTAAAACACCCCTTTCAAGATAGAACTTGAAGGAACTCGCAACTATCTTATTTATCTGGCACCCTAACGGGTCCTTTCCCGCACAAAGAGCGGGTAGGAACGGGTGAGTGCAAAAAGGACGAAGAAATGTTTGAGCATTGATGTTACTGGAAAAGAAAGCATATATTGCCTCCCTCTGCGCCTCAAGAAGGAAGAAGTTACCAAGACATCACACCTAAACAAATGTCAAGTGGATTACTGTCAACTTCCTGGAAACAGTCAAAGGTGCAAGCAAATCCTACCTTACTTTTTAGCACATTATAAAGGCTCAACAACAAAAAGCATTTGATTTGAAAGCATTTAATTTCGGAAGCTCAGATTTTGATTTTTTTCATTACTGGGACCTATTTAACTCTTAACCTTATAGACCACACCTCAGGCCACAGAGTTTGTACAGATAGCTTAAAACACCCCTTTCAAGATAGAACTTGAAGGAACTCGCAACCATCTTATTTATCTGGCACCCTAACGGGTCCTTTCCCGCAGAAAGAGCGGGTAGGAACGGGTGAGTGCAAAAAGGATGAGCAAATGATTGAGCATTGATGTTACTGGAAAAGAAAGCATATTTTGCCTCCCTCTGCACCTTAAGAAGGAAGAAGTTACCAAGATATCGCACCTGAACAAATGTCAAGTGGATTACTGTCAACTTCCTGGAAACAGTCAAAGGTGCTAGCAAATCCTACCTTACTTTTTAGCACATTATAAAGGATCAACAACAAAAAGCATTTGATTTGAAAGCATCTAATTTCGGAAGCTCAGATTTTGATTTTTTTCATTACTGGGACCTATTTAACTCTTAACCTTATAGACCACACCTCAGGCCACAGAGTTTGTACAGATAGCTTAAAACACCCCTTTCAAGATAGAACTTGAAGGAACTCGCAACCATCTTATTTATCTGGCACCCTAACGGGTCCTTTCCCGCACAAAAGCGGGTAGGAACGGGTGAATGCAAAAAGGATGAACAAATGATTGAATCTTGATGTTACTGGAAAAGAAAACATATTGCCTCCCTCTGCACCTCAAGAAGGAAGAAGTTACCAAGACATCACACCTAAACAAATGTCAAGTGGATTACTGTCAACTCCCTGGAAACAGTCAAAAGTGCTAGCAAATCCTACCTTACTTTTTAGCACATTATAAAGGATCAACTAATATATATATATATATATATATATATATATATATATATATATATATATATATAATATATATATATATATATATATATATATATATATATATATATATATATAATATATATATATATATATATATATATATATATATATATATATATATATATATATATATATATATATATATATATATATATATATACATATATATATATATATATATATACATATATATATATATTTATATATATATATATTTATATATATATATATTTATATATATATATATTTATATATATGTATATATATATATATATATATACATAAAGAGAATGTGAATTAATTTAGGCCAGGTTCCGAGAGTGGCCGAATTTCGCTTAAACAGCCGGATTTCACGTCGCTCGACGAGATAGCCGCCTTACTGAGGTCAAACATTTGGTTTGAGCCTGTTTCGGATCTGAATTAAAAGATATGTTTGTCTGACTGAGAATTCCATCTGGTGGTATACTAGGAACTAAGCTAACAATATGTCCATTTATAATCTGTTTCTTGGTCAAATAACTATTTAGAGTTTCTTAGAAATGTCATGGAGACTTCATGAATAAGGTGAAATTCAAACATACACAGAGAGGGGAGGCATTGATAATGTTCACTCACTAAAACAGAAAGAAACAGAAGATTTACATTAAAACTATAGGAAAAAGCGTAAGATCATGAGCTCATCCCCATTCTGTACCTTTGAACGCCCCTAATCAACAAACTGAAAGATTTGCCATAAAAAAAGTTAATAAATTTCTCTAAAGAAAGCTTATCACTGCATAAACCCATTACACAAACACTCAAGTACAACACAACATAAGTTAGACGTTATAGAACTGTTTGCAAGTTAAGAGAAAATCATGCAATATTTCACTTTTCTGCTGTCAAACGCAGATACTGTTTTTTTTAAAGCACTGAAGAATCAATAGAGCATATTCTAGGTAACGAGCGAAATGACAATATATATGTACAACAATATCAATTACAGTAACATATACAAATAATAAATTATATTAATCTAATATAAATAACATCACTTAAAGATAATACGGATAGTCATTTATATTTTTAGAAGTATCGTTTTGTTGACCTTCCATTTGAATCCCCTATTAAAACACTGTAAAGATTATGATTATTTACTGTTAAGTGATTATTATTGTTCATTATTCCACCGTTTGAGAATAAAGCGATTTTTTTGTGGGAAAGTAACGGGCCGCTATTTGGAGAAGATTTGAAATGGCAAGAAAGGGTACCATGAGAAGAGCCTCCTGTGGCGAGAGGTCGCCTTGTATTACGTGAAAGACAATTTCCATTTCTTAGATCATTTTTTTTTTGTCGTATATGGCGCTTGGAAGTATGCTGGTTTGGCTGCTATTTGATCTTTTTGTCACTGAGAGGAGTGGAGGTGGGTTTTATTTAAAAAAATCTAAAAAAGAACTCCAAAGATTCAAATTTAAGCCTTTTCCTGGGAATTTCAGACCAATTTCGTCATACTTAAATAAAGTTATAATTATTTTCTGTCAATACCAACTCATTACTGGAGGGATTACTAGACATATCAGAGCAGGGATGTTAAGCAGAATATTGTCAAACTCCTTTGATAAAGTCAAAGGTGTTAGCGAATTCTACTTTATTTCTTTAGCACATTATAAAGGACCAAACAATACATCAGTACAGCTGGAACGAGAATGTGCGTAACACCAGAAAAAGAACCAAACAATACACCAGTATACCCGGAACGAGAATGTGCATAACACCAGAAAAAGAACCAAACAATACACCAGTATAGCCGGAACGAGAATGTGCACAACACCAGATAAACCTCTGATAATAATCTATTTTAATAAACCTAGTCTGAGAACTCCTTAAAAATAGCCAAAAATATTGACCAAGAAAAAAAAAACCTTTAGAGGTTTAAATTAACTGAAAATACAGCGTGGCATCCTAGAATCCGTGCACCTGTGTCAAGGGACCGTCCACTTTTCGTCATCTGGTGTCCACTTCGGAGCGCTTCGTGTTCCGCAGTTATGCCACCTGGTTCCGCCCAGGACACGCCACCTTGTGTATCCGAAAGCCGGCGATACCTCGTTCTACATCCAATTTACTTGCGAATTTAATTCAACTGCACCAATTAAAAAGCGAAATGCTCAAATGGGACGAGAAGGGGTCACAATAAAGGAGCCAAAGAAAATTGCAACTTCACTTAAGGGAGTATAGAGTCAAGTATCGAACATATTAGGGTAGAATAGAAACGTGCTCAGCCATGTTCTGAAACCGATCTATTCTTGTGTTCCGTGCAAAGGGTACAAAAAAATCAAATAATTCAAAATCACAAGCCATCTTGAAATGAGGTCTTTTTTACCTTTTTTTCGTTTTCTTGAATATTGCGCACAAAAATTTAGACAGGACCGTGAGAAATAGGACAATGACGTTTCTGCTTATTAAAGCTCATGGAAACGACGCTTTTTGAAAACGAAGACGAAAAAAAAAAAACGGTTATCAACTTCCTCTTCGAGTCGATCAGAAATTTATAGATCAACCTAACCATAGCCTTTCAGCACTGCCCAAGACGTTCTTGCGGCAGTTGGGATATGTACCAATTGTTTGGTAGCATTGCGTAATACCTTGTAAGTTGTAACTACCCGTATTTTGTTTTTGGCTAGTTTAAAACTTTTTGTTTATTCACTTCTTTTTATTACTATTTGACAGAGTTGCAATATGCTATGTCACACATGCGTCAATTCACGAAAATCAGGGGATGGGCCAATTCTGTCATTTTTCGAATACAAATACCATACAAGGCATCTTTTGATGAAAATACTCCAAAAATAATTTTTCAAAATAGAGGAGCAATAATTTTAAACATATGTTTTACATCCAAGTATTTCAATAGTTGTACCAAATACAACACACAATTCAAACAACTGATACTTCAAACAAAATTTCCTCATTTCAAATAATGTTGGCTTACTTTTCGCAGAACATTGCTCAATTATCAACATAACATCAAAAGGAGAATAAAAATAAGTAGATCACAAATATAGATTTTACCTGGCACGTCTTAACATCTCGCGAATGTGACGAAGTCTGCCAGTTCCCTGAGCCTTCCTCCTCTTTGCTTTTTCACTCCAGTTATCTGTAAATCAAGACACGAAATTATTCAAAACCTAATACCCTTCAAATATTTTTTTTAAGTATTAATGGTATTAATTATAATAAATGTTATTTACAATTTTACCACACTAAATTTACAAGGAGTTCAATTACTATAAAACCAGAAATGTCACTTTATAGCGGATAAATTTGCCACCTTTTATTGAAACTGACTAGTGATGGACAACATCTACAATGAGAAAGATTTGCTTGCCTTTAGGCTGCAGGCATATATAAAAACACAAAAAACGCCAAAATGTACAGCCTACCCAAAGAATAGGAATAAGAGTTTTCTCTTTGTTTTAAAACGAAACCTCAACTGAACTTGCACTTTGCTTTTTTGAATAATAAAGGAAACTGATAAAAAATTCAAGAGGCAGGAGCTTCTCAGACCCATTTTCATATCGGTGAAATTTCCCTACCCACCGTCTTATTGATGATAAATAATTTTTTTTTATTAATTTTCCACTTTACGGTAAAAATTTTCCGCATAATTTGGTGGTTGACATCTCCTCAACATCCACTCACAACACTGTCCTTGAAAAATGTAGATTAAAAGTTAAATTATAAACTTTATATACTATAAAACGATATATTTTATCTTTGGTGATAAAATTTGATATACTCACTCAATGACACCAATAAGTTTCAATTCATTATCCTATGAGTGTGAAATATATAGAAAAGCTTAATATATATGATATAATATAGAAAATACTAAATATACAAAAAGGCTTAATCAAGTTCCTACAATAAATTACCTGAGTATATAGGATGTGGTTTTGTTAATTTATCTATTCATAACTTTAAGTAAATTTTATTAATTAAACATAAATCTGCTTTGAAACTTCAACAAAATTATTCAATTATACGTCTTTTAATGTTGGAGCAAAGAGCACTGGAACAAAAAGAAAAAACATACGGTAAGGGCCAGGGCCACACCCCCTAAAAGTTCTGCCCGACTCGTAAAAAAACAAATATCTACAAACAAATTTTTGATACGTTCTGTAGTTTTTTTGTACCCCCCTCCCCCCCACATAAAAATCATGGATCTTCGTCAAGAGTACTTTGCAATTTTTATAAATTGATGAAACAAGATTCTAAACTTCTATTCAAGTTGAAGCAACAGATAATTTATATATATATATATATATATATATATATATATATATATATATATATATATATATATATATATATATATATATATATATATATATATATATACACATATATATATATATATATATATATATATATATATATATATATATATATATATATATATATATATATACACATATATATATATATATATATATATATATATATATATATATATATATATATATATATATATATATATATATATATATATATATATAAATATATACGTATTTCTTGTAAGTTAAGGTTTAAATACAAAAATTTCTATCAAAAACTTGCTCCAGGAACTTGTCATCAATACAAACCTAGGAGAAGTTCCAACACCCCACCCACCCATTTGAAACCCATGCATAATGCTCTAGGATATGCCATTAGGTAATATTAAACATCTGCAAGTTGGTTTCTAAATTTAACACTTCACTGGTATTTTTTTCATAGCCCACCACCTTTTCCCCTGAAAAATTTATATGGTCTGAATCTTTACTCACTAAACTCTACCCCTGAGACAAGTTTACAACTACACATAATTTATCTCTGCAAGTAAAGCTGGTGAATAACAATCATCTAGGAGATTTTTTTTAGCTACTTCTTTACCTCCCTTTTCCCTTTAAAACTTCTCAGATACGAAAAAAATTAAACACCATCATATTTAATATATTAACAGTCTTATTCTAATTAGACTGTTACCATTAAACATGGTTACTGTTAAATATCTAGCAAAATACAAATATACAGGATAACTTTCTTTTTTGATGACCATCTTTTTCTCCTCGATTCATTATCTAGAAGGGCACATTCTGTGCAGAGGAACAACAGTCCAGCTGCTGAGTAGCTAACCATGGTCAACTACAGTATGTTTGGCTGCATTCCAGAAGCAAATTATAATTAAGGACAATTAATCATTATTATTTCTGTTCCAGAACAGTATGGTCAATTTTTTGTATTATAAGTGCAGAAAAAAAAAACATAAGCACTGACAACTGTAGCTTATTATGAGTAAATTAAACACAACAAACAAGTAAAACAAGCATATTACCTTAGAAACAAGCGCAAGTTCTGTGTCAGATTTTCTGTATTAAAAGAGAAAACATAGGAAAATAAAGAGAAATGATGCAAAGCACAACCCCTGAAAAAAGCAAAGAAGCGAAAGTGAAAAAACGAAATATTTTGACCAAGACCTATACTCAACTGTCCTTAGTTCAGGAAGAATAATAATAATAATAATATATATATAAAAAATAAAAAAAAACTACAGGACAATATACAAAAACAAACCTTAAAAACAAAAGGTAAATAGAAGAGCCCCTCATCATGCTTTAGCAAAAAGACAACTGAATATAAAACCTTCTGGTGAATGGCAGATTCAAATTTTAATTTGGGAATATAATTTGTGTATGTCTTTTTTATTCTTCTTCCTGCATTGAGGACAGCTAAGCAGAAGACTAAACCAAAATATTTAAATTTTTCTCATCCTCTACTAGGCACTCAACTGTAGGAAGACTGGCACTGGGGGTGATTGGGTATATGGTAAAACGGCAGCAGCGACCATTAGATCAGCTGTTAGAAGATTGAGAGAAATGAAAGAACAATTAATATATTTTTGTTGACTACTTTTTCCTGATATAATTTTATTGCAGTTTAAAAATACATGGAAAAAGTGGTAGAGCTGCGTTCTTTTTTCTTCTTCTTTTGATAGGCATTAAATATGCTTTTCAGTCAAGACCTTTCAACCCTTTTCCTTTTGTCTCTATATGAGATGCAGTTGAGTATTATGAGTGGTTGCAAGTTGTTTCTCTTGTGATGGCTTGGTTTTGATTATGTCTTGCAATAGCTCTTTTGATTCCAGAACCTGGCTGATCAAGGTATGTATTTTGAGTTCAGTACTCTTTGTGCAGGCAGTGGCAGTTCCAGTCTCTCTTGCATCTGCGGATATCTTGTTTAGCACCCCCCCCGTGTCTCCCAAAAATTTCCAGGCCAAATTCTCATATATCAAACAAAAGTTCGCATTTATTTAAATCTGCCTTTTCTTACTTTAGCTAATATTTACTGCCAGCCGTACCCTCTACTTTATTTAAATGAAAGCAAGATTTTAAAAATTACAAAAATAATCATAACTGTTTAAGATTATTTATTTGAAATTTTCAACCCCTAAAATTTCTGTGCCTGGAGCAAGCGCCCCCTACTGTTGGATACACTTTTAACAGTTTACTTTGAAGGATATGCTTCTCTTTTTTCACTAGTTGTAATTTACCTTGATTTTCTTCATGACAACCTTGTTGTCATTTTTTTGTCATGCATAGCTATTGTAGTCTCAGAAGGATTAGCTTCTCTTTTTCACTAGTTGTAATTTACCTTGTTTTTCTTCATGACAACCTTGTTGTCCTTTTTTTGTCATGCATAGCTATTGTAGTCTCAGAAGGATTAGCTTCTCTTTTCACTAGTTGTAATTTACCTAGTTTTTCTTCATGACAACCTTGTTATAGTCTCAGAAATTATTTATCTCTAAAGATACAAGATAAAGTAAATCCTAATAGTCTAATATCAGACTGTTAATAATTTGATATTAATGAGATAAAGAAAGTTTGGATACCCAAGATTGGTCACAAATGAAATAATAAACATGACAAAATTCTTCTACTGATCATTTACTTATTGTCATTTGTCATGACTATTTTCTTAGACAGATAAAGTAGACACTTTTGTAATAAGCTGGGATCAGGGAGTGAACTTAAAAAAAAAAAGTGAATGAAGGTTTCAACTCAAATTCTGAGGGACAAGCCTCTATCCAGCAGGGGAAAGGATATTGGGTTCAAACACCCTCCCCCCAAGTCTAAATATTAAAAACAAAAAAAATGTGAATACAAACATTTTCTTTTACGAAAAAATATATACCCCCTCCCAAACAAAATCATGGATACAGCCTTGCTAAAAAAAACTCAGAGTTCATTGAACTAGTTCAGCAGCTTACCTTCCAAATTCATGAAAGATTATCCAGAAATCAGTTTTTTTTAACCCAAGCAACAAAAATTATATGAAACAGCATCATCTTAAACAATAACTCTAACTCCAAAATAAAATAATAGAATAAAGATAATACTAAAATAAATAGAGAACATATTACAACATACACTTCCTCCTTTTTGCATCAGGGTATCCACACTGGGCACATCTTGACTTCTGAATATGATAGGCTGATCTACCACATCTTCTGCAAAGAGTGTGGGTTTTGTTATGCCTTTTACCAAAGCTGGATGTACCTTTGGTCTAAAAAGAATGCCCAAGTAATTATTGGAACATATCAGCAGGCACCATGCATGTATACTTCTTCACCATGTAGGTATATTATACACTAAGTAAATTAAATAACAATAAATCATATTGATAATATAGTAATGAAGTCATAATGAGGATCCAGAAATCTTCTAAAACTTCTAGAACACCATAATTTAACCCCATATTTTTGACAAGCAAACATCTTTAAATTTTGTTAAAATAATCTTTGCCCCTTTCCAGAATGCATCATGCATGCAGCCTTTGACATTTTACTCAAAGAACCAGGCTCCAAACTCCCTCCCTTATTTGCAAATTACCCCTTCCCCTGGTCCTTTGATTTGTCAAACTTCTGTAATGAATCATCTACACTGATCGCATATCAGAACAAAGATTTTGTGCAAATTTGAGGGTCATTGACAAGTAAACCCGACTACTAGAGAAATTCAACAAAGGTTAAATTAAAGATCCAATTGAGGAAGGGGGCAAAAAGGCAAATGTAGTACCCTCGTAATTTAAATAAAACCGAAATAAAATCAGTCAAGAGTGATTCTGACTTGCCATCTTACTGAACAAAATAAAGGCAATACACCCCCCCCCCCAATTGTATACCCTCACTTACTCTTGGCAGTAAAAAAAAAAAAAAAAAAAAAAAAAAAAAAAAAAAAAAAAACTCCAATAGGATATCCAAAATATTTCAAGCAATGAAAAAATATCAAAACTAAAAAAAAAATCAAAGTATATCAAACAATGAAAATACATCAAAATTCAAGAAATATAGAATTAGCCTATATATATATATATATATATATATATATATATATATATATATATATATATATATATATATATATATATATATATATATATATATATATATATATATATATGTATATATGAATATAAATAGAACTTCATATGAAGAGTGAAGCTTTTAATAGGTCAGTGTGGTGTGTTGAACCCAGGAGGTTTGGTGCTGTAGCAATTTGTTAGTCGCACTTCTCTTTTGCATCATAAAAGTTTTTTGTCCCCTCAAAAGTTCTTGTTTTATTATGTATACACTGATTATTAGACTGATTTTGACAGTGATTTGGATTTTGATCACCAGGTCATAAATCCATTAGACAAGTTTTTGCTACCATGACAGGATTAATATTAAGCCCTGTTCTGAACATTATTTATTGATCAGTGACAGAGGATGCAAAGATTGAGTTAACTGTTTGTAAAACAACAAGCTTCTTTAGTAAAGACAACATAATTACAGTCAAAGAAATGATGCACAATAAGTTCTAGTTTACAAGCAGGTTTGTCAGAAATGTGAAGACAATGTTACAGAAACTTGTAAATGGTTACACACTCAGGATAAAAAAAGACGCTGATGCCAAAATTCATTATTGAGAATTTGTGCTGTTCCCACTTTAAGCAATGCAGTAATGGCTACTCTGGCTGTGAAAGTGACAAGCCAGGCCTGAAAACTGATTGTTTAATTAAATCAAACAATAACAAACCTATTTCCTGACCCTCAAAAGTCAATGCATTGGAATCTGAGGCTCCACCTTGTGCAGTTGTACTCAAGAACTTGACTGAATCACTCAACATCCCCAGTGCTTGTAAGTCCTTTGTTGATTTGGTGTTCAAATCCTTCTCAAATCAATGAACTATGTAAGAGCAAAGACGACTAGAAACTTATAGTTAAGTCTAGAGATAATACTGAAGCTATTGTTGACCAAATAAAATGCAAGCAACCCAAAATAAATGCATCAATAAGGGCTCCAAATTTTATTGAGGCAGTAAAGAGAATTTCTGTTGAAATGGAGGAACAAGATGTGCTGCACCTTATCCCAAGAGCTGGCAAAGCAGTCAGGATCTGAAACTCATGTTCTTACAAAGTTTACTTCAATACCCATGTTGACTTTGACTCCTTCCTCAAACATGAAGCCAAAATTGATTATGAAGTACTTCCTGTTGATGAATACAAGTTTTTGCCAAGTAATGGTTCTTTTGTCATGCTGAAGATCATCTTGCAGCCAATTGTAATAACATTGCCATCTGTGGTTGCTGTGGAGCAACTGACCACACATCCAGCAAATTCAATTCATGCACTAGTGCTATGTTTTGTGTAGCATGTAAGAAAAATGTTCACACATGCTACAGTGCAAATCAGAAGCCAAACTCTGCTAGTTCATGACTGAGCAGCACCCAACATCACATAGTCTGATATCTTGGAATATTAATGGTGGTCTTGTTAAGAAAAGGCCTATTCTTGAGAACATACTTCAGAATTATGATATTCTGTGTTTACAAGAACATTTCCTGACTAAACATAGCCTTGGTTTACTAGACATTAGTGCCAACTTTAAAAACTTTCCAGTTCCAGCTAAGCATATTGCTTCTAAAGGCAGAGCTTCTGGTGGTATTACTACTTATAAAGCATCAAATTGTAATTCTAGTGTTTTTTTTTCTAGCGATAGTTTTTTTTAGCTGTTCGAGTAGATGAGTGTGTAGTAATAAATGTGTATTTACCCACAGATTACAAAGACGAAGATTTGGAGATTTCACATTAGCAGTTAGTAAACTTAGTTAGTAAACCATGACCACATTGTGTCATATAAACTTGATATACTTTCTAAATTTCAAGTTTCAGAACACCTTCCTATTGCTTCTAGTTTTAAATGAGAATCTTCTTGGATTCCAGTGTTACAAGCTCATATTGTTCACCAGCATAAGTGGTATACTTGTCATAATTGGAAAACAAAATCAACATATTCCAGTACATTGAAACTTCTGATAGCATCCTTAACAAGATCCAAGTTCCATTTCATCTTCTGCAAAAGTCTTCCATTAAAGACATTAATGAAGTTAGATTAACTCTGGATATCTATTCTGCAGAAAGCTGCCATGCTCTTTTGAGCACTAAAGGGCAGTTCCTCTTAAAAATCCATATTGGCACCCAAATTACTGGTTGGTCACGAAATCTAGCGCTGTCTGAAGCTTGTGACCAGGCAAAGTTTTAGTACATATTATAGAGAGATTGCCTATGTCCCCATCAAGGAATAGTCAATGAATTGAGAAAAGCATAAAAAAAAATGTTTTGCTAAGGAACTTGGCCTTCACTAGTCTAAAATACAAACACTTTTTTCCAAGAAGGTCAAGAACTCACCTGCAATGGAAGCTCTTACCTCATACTATCTCCTTCAATTTGCCAGACCCAAATGACATTCCTTTGTCTGAATGGGTATCCCATTTTTCAAATGAATTTTCTGAGCCTGATCCTGTTTTAGAGTAACAATTTTGTGATGAGCTTTACAACTTTGTTAATGGAACTTCTGACCTTGATTTTGTTGTTACTTGTGATAATGTCATAAAAGCCGTATCTCAACTCAAAAAGCAAGTGTCTTGTGGGATGGATAGGGTGAGCACTCTACACACCATTAATGGAAGTTATGTACTGGTGCATCACCTCAACCTTCTCATGCACGTGATATTGGTTACATGTATTGTTCCTTCCTTGTTCTGCATTGGTGATCTGACTCCAATTCCCAAAAAAGGAAAATCTGACTTGCAATGTTCCTCCCATCACTGTCTCTATTATACTCTGTAAACTTTCAAGCTGTTTTTTATTGATGAGCTAAGACTGAAATGTTATGTTCCCACTATCAGTTTAGTTTTCAGGCTAATCTTGGCTGTTCTCATGCTCTTACAGCAGTTTTTACTGCCCTTGCTGATGCTGAATCTTTGGGAGAAAGTCTGATCCTTGCCAGACACGATGTTAAACACACATTTGATTCCTTAATTCACTTGTCCATGCTTCTTCATATGGCAAAGCAAGGAATCTACCAATCAGTAGTCTATGTTCTCAGAGATTTGTATAGGAATCTTAGAATGCATTTAAAACTCCCATCCCATTTACCCCTGCAGTTAACTCTTCATCAATCCCAATACAATTGCATTAATTCTCATGCAAGGCCAAACTCTTTTAATCCCTTTAATATGCCTGTGATTCCTCAGTACCCCATCCCAGTTAAGAAAGGGAGCTATCACTTCCCCAACCCTGTTCAATAATAGTGTTCTGGACACTCAGGCAAAATATCTTCCATCTTGCATTCTTGGGGGAATCAACGTGTCTCTTGTTTGTTATGCTAATGACATCTTGAATCTCAGTCATATGATCCAAAGCATTGAGCAGAATTTCAAAATCCTCAAAGATGAATATTCAAAAATTGGACTGTCTTTTAATACTGAGAAAACCAAAGTTCTCCTTTTCAATTGGCAAAATACATCTACTTCTCCCTAAATATGGACATTTCTCTTATCAAACCTGCAGACCATATTACATACTTGGGCCTTTCAATTGGCAGATCTATCAGCCACACACATTGTTTGCTGATATCTCATGTTCAGCATAAAATTAGTATTTTTTACAGTGAAATCATAAAAAGAAGACTACACATTAACCATTACCTCCTAAGATCCATCTATAATACCACAGCTCTTCCATATATGCTTTACATTACTCCTTTCTGAAAGTTTTTTTTTTACAGTTTCAGACAAAAAGCACCTACAATCAATCTTCTTCTGATTTGCTAAATATCTTTTACATTTGCCTCCATGAACAAAAAACTATAAAATTGTATAATTTTACAGCTTACAGACCCAAATAATAGTATTAATAAATATCTATCCCGTTTTCAAAGAAATTTTCATGATCCATGGTCATCAATTTGTTTGCATTAATGTCATGTTTGTATTAATGGCATTCAATGACCACAAGGCATCAAGTTGCAGAAGTGTTTTACTTGGTATTATGAGTTATGATGTATGTGCCAGAGCAAGAAGTTAAAAGTATACATACATCCATAATTCTGAAAGTATGCCCAACTTGGGCCATGCTGTAGCAAGCCTATCTGTCAATATTCCTTCTGTGCTTGTAATGGATAACAACGTTATGTCTGATCATCTCCCACTCAAGTTTAAAGCATATTTCACACACTCAGTTATCACAAGATTTGGACAGTGCTAAGTTGCATAAAAGGTGGATTAAGTTACCAGATTGGTCTAGGGTAAATGTTCAAAAATTAATGAGTTGTGTGATATAATCTTGGACAAAATCTGTGTGCCCTATGATCTACTTTGTAAGTCTGCTTTTGCAGACTTAGCTGACATGCAAGTAAAGCAGCATTCACAAGCAGGTGTAGCTAGAATCTTGTGTCTAGACATGTGTCTAGCCAGAATTCAATGCCTAGGCAGCAACCATTCACAAGTAAAATTTGGTGCTTAGCTAGACATGCTAGACAAGGCGCTTGACTAGACATTGAATTCTAGACTCCAGAACTCAATGTCTAGGATTTTCGATTAGAGCCAATCAGAATGTGTCAAGTTCCTCTATTTTCATCATTTTTGTTTTCTCATTAACTGTTTTTTTTTATTTTAGGCAAATATACAATACCAGACATAATAGTGAAGCACATTAAGGCACTTGTTTTGCTTATCTCATCCATTATCTTGTGACAGTAAAATTAGTGATTACATTCTTGAAAGTTTTGCTGGTATAAGCTCTCTTGATTGGCTAGAAATGACAATTTGAAACTAAATTTGTAGTTTTATCTAAGCACCAAATTTTACTTGTGAATGGCTATTGCCTAGACATGTGTCTAGACATGGGATTCTAGCTAGACATGCTTGTGAACGCTGCTTAAAGCTAAATGTGTACTGTGCTGAATTGATCCATTCTTTGCATGTTGCCAAACTTGTGGCTGTTCCTTTTAGGCATATTAAAAGTGGGACAGAAATTATCAGAGGTCAATAAACTCAGCATTTTGTGAAGCATGTGATGGGCAAAATTGAGAGACTATGGTTCTCCTAGGTCTGGCATTGTAAATCAGATAATACTGCAGTATACAGGATTATGATATCCCTGAATCAACTTGGGTCAAATATTTTGAGAATATGGTCTCAGCCCCTGAAAAGTGCCTTGCAGATTATTGCAAGTGAGAGTTAGGCTTTTTTTTTTTTTTTTAGCTAGTTAGCTCTTTTTAGCTTATCTTTTTCAGATAATATTTCTGCATTCCATGAGATAATTTGTAGTCAATTGTTTCTTCACCATATTACACTGTTATTTCAAATGATATTCATCACCTGTATAGTTCCATTGTCTTTTTGCATTGGGCTTAAACTCCAATCCTTAAGAAAGGTAAACCACATGGTTTGTCTTTTTGGCCAATCACAGTTTTGACAACTTTCTGTAAAATATTTGAGCTTTTGATAATTAATGAGGTCTGAAATAAGTGTTATAGGCCAGACTCAGTTTGGATTCCAGCCAGATCTGGGTTATTGCCATGCATTGTAGGCCATAGCATCTATTCTCATTGATGCCAAGAAAACTGAAGAAGTTTGGCTCTTGTGGGGAACAATGCTCAATGTGCCTTTGACTCTTTGATTCATAATAAGTTGATATGGGAAAGCACAGTGTAAAAAAAGGAATTCTTCTTCCTTTAAAAAATATGTATGTAAATCTGAAAGCCAAACTTAAGCTCCTGCATCAGCATCTTGAAATAAAAAATAACCCTGTTATCCCAATTAAAAAAAGGCTTGAGAAGGAGCTATAATTTCACCTACTTCTTTTGATTATACTATAATCCAAGGGCAAGAGAGATGTAAAACAACTTGTGTCCTGTGATGTATAAAAAAATATAAATGTTTTTACTTTTATAACTTTAATAAATCCAATAATTTTAACATTTTGATTACTAAATATCAGTATATGTATATTAAACTGACAATGCATATTCATTTGTATTTTTTCAGTTGAGTGCAAATTTTGTTCTGGCCTTGGGAAGGCATAGGGGTTTTGCACCCAACTTATGTTAATTTCTGCTCGTTTTGGGTTTGACTTGGTTATTTACTGTAATTTCTGTTTGTTTTGGGTTTCATTTATTTATCGATGCTGATTTGTGGTAGTTTTGAGCTTGGTGGATTATTTGATTTTATTTTTGCTCATTTTTTGTTTAATGGAGTTCTTTACTTTTCTTTGAAAAACTTATTTTGTGGAAAGTTTTTTTTTATTAATTTCTGTTCATTTTATATTGACATAGTCTTTTCAGGGAAAAAGAAAATAACGCTTTAAATCTTTTCGTTTTTTAAGACTTTATAGTTTGGCCTGCTATTTGTATGCTGGAGAAAAATTTTCAGCAATTTTTAACAACATACACCCTTTTAAAAATCTGGACACAAATAGTACTGTTTAACTTAGTTTCATACCTCCTCTAGTTGAACTGAAATGGAAAACTTGATACCATTTGCCAAAAAAATCTGATTACTTTCTTTGATAGCTTAGATACACTTACACTATCTTGATTTGGTTAAATTTTAAGAGCAGAAGTAGCCTCGAAAGTTTTAACATAATACCTTCAGTCGTTCTTGGGATACTGCTGAGATGCCTTATTGGGAATTAGCATTATCACAGTGCATTTTGATTTAATCTTAAGGAACATTTTGTTTTTAAACAGTATGGGCAATTGGGAGGGTGGGAGTGGAAGGGGGATTAGTTAGCCCTTTTCTGAAATTTCTACAACAACGCCTTCTATAAAACCTTATATGCCCCCAGGGCATAACTTAAAACCCTTGCCCTGAGGGCTGTGGCAGAGTATCCTCCTCAAAAACATATTTTCTATCTGTAAATCAACTATGCTGAACAAAATGGCTATCTCAAAATTTTTATTGGATGTGTTTGGGGGAATGATGGGCGTGGGGGGGGGGGGGGGGGGGCTAGTTGCCCTCCAATCACTTTCAACTATTAAAAAGGGCACTAGCCCTTTGAATTTCCAATCAAATGAGCTGTTTTTGAAGTTTCTACAACAACGCCTTCTATAAAAACATTATATGGCCCCTAGGCATAACTTAAAACCCTTGCCCTGAGGGTGTGGGGGAGTGTACTCCTCAAAAACATATTTTCTATCTGGAAATCAACTATGCTGAACAATATGGCTATCTCAAAATTTTGATTAGATGTGTTTGGAGGAATGATGGGCGTGGAGGGGGGGGGCTAGTCTCCAATCGCTTTTGACTATGAAAAAGGGCACTAACCATTTGAATTTCCAATCAAAATAGCCTTTTTTGAAGTTTCTACAACAATGCCTTCTATAAAAACCTTATATAACTTAAAACCCTTGCCCTGAGGGCTGTGGGGGAGTGTCCTTCTCAAAACATATTTTCTATCTGGAAATCAGCTATGCTGTCAAAATGCCTATCTCAAAATTTTGATTGGATGTGTTTGGGGGAATGATGGGGTGCAGGGGGGGGGGGTATAGTTGCCCTCCAATCACTTTTGACTATTAAAAAGGGCACTAGCCCTTTAAATTTCTGATTGAATGAGCCTATTTTGAAGTTTCTATGACAATGCCTTCTATAAAAGCCTTATATGCCCCCAGGGCATAACTTAAAACCCTTGCCCTTAGGGTTGTGGGGGAGTGTCCTCCTCAAAAATCTATTTTCCATCTGGAAATCAAATATGTTGAACAAAACGGCTATCTCACAATTTTTGATTGGATGTGTTTGGGGGAAAGATGGGCGTGGGGGGGGGGGGGGCTAGTTGCCCTCCAATCACTTTCAACTATTAAAAAGGGCACTAGCCATTTGAATTTCCAATCAAATGAGGCTTTTTTGAAGTTTCTACAACAATGCCTTCTATAAAAACCTTATATGCCCAAAGGGCATTACTTAAAACCCTTGTTCTGAGGGTTGTGTCCTCCTCAAAACATATTTTCTATCTGGAAATCAACTATGCTGAACAATATGGCTATCTCAAAATTTTGATTAGATGTGTCTGGGGGAATAATGGCCATGAGGGGGGGGGGGGGCTAGTTTCCAATCACTTTTGACTATTAAAAAGGGCACTAGCCCTTTGAATTTCCAATCAAATTAGCCTTTTTTGAAGTTTCTACAACAATGCCTTCTATAAAAACCTTATATAACTTAAAACCCTTGCCCTGAAGGTTGTGGAGGAATGTCCTTCTCAAAAACATATTTTCTATCTGGAAATCAACTAGCCTGTTCTAAACAAAATGGCTATCTCAAAATTTTGATTGTATGTGTTTGGGTGAATGATGAACGTGGGGGGGGGGGGTTGGTAGTTGTCCTCCCATCACGTTCAACTATTAAAAAGGGCACTAGACCTTTGAATTTCCAATCAAATGAGCCCCTTTTGAAGTCTCTATGCTGAACAAAATGGCTATCTCACAATTTTGATTGGATGTGTTTGGGTTAATGATGGGCGTGGGTGGGGGTCTAGTTGCCCTCCAATCACTTTCAACTATTAAAAAGGACACTAGCCCTTTGAATTTCCAATTGAATGAGCCTGTTTTGAAGTTTCTAAAACAAAGCCTTCTATAAAAACCTTATATGGCCCCAGGGTATAACTTAAAACCCTTGCCCTGAGGGTTGTGGGGAAGTGTCCCCCTCAAAAAGATATTTTCTATCTCAAAATCAGCTATGCTGACAAGATGGCTATCTCACAATTTTGATTGGATGTGTTTGGGTTAATGATGGGCATGGGTGGGGGTCTAGTTGCCCTCCAATCACTTTCAACTATTAAAAAGGGCACTAGCCCTTTGAATTTCCAATTGAATGAGCCTGTTTTGAAGTTTCTACAACAATGCCTTCTATAAAAGCCTTATATGCCCCCAGGGCATAAGTTAAAACCCTTGCCCTTAGGGTTGTGGGGGAGTGTCCTCCTCAAAATTCTATCTGGAAATCAAATATGTTGAACAAAATGGCTATCTCACAATTTTTATTGGATGTGTTTGGGGAAAAGAATGGCATGGGGGGGGGGGCTAGTTGCCCTCCAATCACTTTCAACTCTTAAAAAGGGTACTAACCATTTGAATTTCCAATCAAATGAGGCTTTTTTGAAGTTTCTACATCAATGCCTTCTATAAAAACCTTATATGCCCCAAGGGCATAACTTAAAACCCTTGCTCTGAAGGTTGTGGGGGAGTCTCCTCCTCAAAAACACATTTCCTATTCTGAAATCAACTATGCTGAACAAAATGGCTATCTCAAAATTTTGATTGGATGTGTTTGGGGGAACAATGGGTGTGGGGGGGGGGGGGCTAGTTGCCCCCCCCCCAATCACTTTTGACTATTAAAAAGGGCACTAGCTCTTTGAATTTCCAATCAAATTAGCCTGTTTGAAGTTTCTACAACAACACCTTCAATAAAAACCCTTATATGCCCCCAGGGCATAACTTAAAACCCTTGCCCTGAGGGTTGTGTCCTCCTCAAAAACATATTTTCTATCCAGAAATCAACTATGCTGAACAAAAAAAAAAGCTGGGCATAACTTAAAACCCTTGCCCTGAGGGTTGTGGGGGAGTGTCCTCCTTAAAAACACATTTTCTATCTTGAAATCAATTACACTGAACAAAATGACTATCTCAAAATTTTGATTGGATTTGTTTGGGGGAATGATTGGTGCAACAGGGGGGGGGGGGCTAGTTGCCCTCCAATCACCTATGACTATTAAAAAGGGCACTAGAACTCTCAATTTCCAATCAAACGAACCCCATTTGAAGTCTCTACAACAACCCCTTCTATATGAAGTGCCCTGCTTTAAAGAGAATAAAAATAATAAAGTGTACATTGTGTCAACATTGATCTTATATGCCCTTGGGGCATAACTTAAAATCCTTGCCCTGAGGGTTGTGGGGGAGTGTCCTCCTCAAAAAGATATTTTCTATCAGGAAATCAACTATGCTGAACAAAATGGCTATCTCAAAATTTGGATTGGATGTGTTTGGGGGAATGATGGGTTTTGGGGGGGGGGCTAGTTGCCCTCCAATCACTTTTGACTATTAAAAAGGGCACTAGCCACTCCAATTTCCAATCAAATGAGCCCTTTTTGAAGTTTCTATGATAGTACAATTTTTTTTTATTATCAACTAAACAGTGAACAAGTAGCAGGAATAAGTCTTGCTACTGAAATTACAATGAGTAGTTTAGGGAGATCACACTGCCTTTCCATGAAGATAAATAAAAGTTCAAATAGGGATAAAATCCTTTTAATAGACAATGTTTCACAAACAGTGATAGAAATTCACAAAAAATACCAAATATTTTGGTGACATATGCATTGACCATCATCAGTAGTAAAAACTCATAAGATATATATAGCATAAGATGTTAAACCACAAGGGGTCCATATCCTCATAGTCAAGGGGCATGGGGTATATAATAATTTTTCTCCCCATTATTGTTTGCCCCCCCCCCCAATAATGTGGAGAAAAATTGAGGCAACTAGCTCAACTTTGCAGCATTTGATTGGATTCAATATCAGTAAAACAACAGAGGTGACAGGTGAAATATGGCTAATGAAATCAGTAGAAGGAAAAAGAACAACCTATAGCCTTTGTTCAGCATGCATGCATTGAATGACCCCCAATTTTTGCAACCACGGAAAAAATCCATTCAGCAGTGAGCACCATGTCAAGTCATGCTTATCATGTGACTCTAAGAAATGACACCAATCTTTTGTCCTGTTTAACACACTATTTGGGGAATGTTTTTGATAATTCTCACTTACTTATAAAATATACTTTTATGATGAGTTTTAGAAATCAATGTTTCTTCAAGTAGTAATTTTTACAAAAGCTTACCATCTACACAACTTTTTGGGAAGCTTACCTTTCTAGGGTTAAGAACTCAGAATAGCTCAAAAGTAACCAAAAGTTTAGAAATGTATTTCCCAAAAAAAACTATCTAATGAGAAAAAAAATGCCATTTGTAGATAATTTAGGAATTGTAATTATCATTTTCATCAGTCTTAATAGTAAAATGTTAGTACCTAAAATTGCAGCTTGGAGCAACATAAGGATTTTTCCTTGTCAAGCTTCAGATTTGTTTTCATTGTTATTTAGGGGCCATATCCAGCTGGATGATCAGTAGCTTCTCATTCAAGTTTAAACTCTCTCAAGGACCACTCAGCATCTAGTTTTCATTTTAAAATGTCAACAGTATAAAAACAAATTATAAAACAATTTTAGAAAGGGCTAGATACCTCTCAAAATTATGTCAGTTTTTCTAAGGCATCATTTTTAGGGGGCTTTCACACTCTTTTAAGAAATTCCTACAAATTTATTTCCCAAAAAACATTTTGCAATGGTTATGCATTATAGCAAAGCTACTCAAGAAGTTTGTTCTGGCATGTCTGTCTCTATTTTGAGATAAATAGTTTGGGCACAGTGAGTTAAACTACCATAAACTGAGTAGACTTTGGACCAAAGCTGAAAAAAAGATATGAATGGCTTGGGCTCCAAAATCTGAGAAGTTGCAGTTTCAGTTTTTTTTTCTCAAGCAAGAAGGTTCATAAGGTAAAGTCTACACCAGTTATCTTTGAATTTGCTCCAGTTGTTTGGCTTAACAAGAAATTTGTGTTACAAGTGAAGTTTTGGCAAATTTTACTTCCTTTTACAAATTGCATCAGCTCTGGACTTAGAAATCAATCCTATCACTGAATGAGGACCAGTGAGAGAAGAAAATCTGGAAATGGTCATTTCCAGAAGTCAAATGGAGTAACTTTGTACCAACACAAACTTTAGCTAACATTTGCCTTTTCTTTGTAGGTTAAGAGCTGAAGATGCCATGCAAGCACAAAAGACAGCCAGGAAGTTGGAGGTATGTTGACTATAGTACAGAGACACTTGAAAAAGCATTACGCAATATACAGCACAACTGTATGATGACACACAATGCAGCTAAAAAGTATAAAATACCCTGAAGCACCCTGATGAACAAACTTCATAAGCAGCATACTGGTAAAATTGGCAACCCAACCAAGCTGTCTGCCCAAGAAGATAGTTATTTTGTCCATACTGTGATCACCTTGTCAGACACAGGCTTTCCTCTTGATTGCAGAGGTCACAACCTCTGCTATCTAGTGAAGGCATATTTGGACAGGACTGGGAAGAAAGTGAGGTGATTTAAAGACAATCTGCCAGGAGAAGAGTGGACCAAGAGTTTCATCTTCAGACATGATGAGTTAACTGAATGATTTGCAAGCAATATAAAGCACATAAGAGTGCAGATCAGACCTGAAGTGCTCAACAATTACTTTGACCATCTTGAAAAGGAATTAGATGGCATTCCACCAGGTAATATAATCAATTTTGACAAAACAAACTTAACCAATGACCCAGGCTAAAAAAAATTCTGACAAAAAGAGGTTCAAAGTACCCAATTTGGGTGCTAAATTTGTCAAAAGCCTCAACAACAATCATGATAACAGGGACAGCTGCTGGTGAACTGCTGCCACCTTATGTGATTTACAAAAGTGAGGGGATGTGGACATCCTGGGTCAAAGGAGGACCAGCTGGTTCTCAATATAATTGCACCAAGTCTGGTTGGATCAACCTGACTTGCTTTGAAGACTACTTTCTTTGGTTGCTCATGCCGGTCTTTAAGAAAAAGCCAGGCAGAAAAGTTGTCACCTCTGACAACCTTTCATCCCACATCAGCATCAATGTTCTCAAGGCTTGCAAAGAGAACAACATTGCATTTATCTCACTCCTGCCTAATTCAATGCATTTGACACAACCCTTAGATGTTGCATATTTTCAACCAATGAAAATAAAATGGCAACAAATACTTCTGAGGTACAAAACCAAAAAGAATGGATTGTCAGTTGGCATACCAAAGGCTGATTTTCCAAAATTGCTGAAAGAAGTGCTACAGTGTCTTGTAGAAGGAAATGGAACAGAAAATATGAGAAGTGTGGAATATATCCTCTGAACAGAAACAAATTTCTTCAGCACCTTCCCTCATGCTTTAATGCAGATACAACCAACACGACTCGAGTGTTGAACGATACTGTGATAGACTATCTGAAGGAGCTAAGGCATAGAAATGAGTCAGCAAAGACTACAAAACGAAAAAAGGTAAACGTCCCTGCTGGAAGAAGCTATTTGGTTTAAGATATTACCGGTACATGTGGGATGTCCAATGAACAGTCTGGTGATAGCTCTGATGAAGAAAAGCTTCTCAGAATATTAGAAAAACAGGGCAAGGAAAGTTGTGCAAAAAAGCCAAAGAGCACCAGTGATACAACTAATGGTCTGAACCAGAATCTGCAACTGAAAGTGGGAAATTATGTTCAGTTTGTCTACAAAGGGGAGAAATTCCCTGGCATGATCATCAAAGAAAAGAACAGAACTTTCAAAATCAAGTCAATGCAAATGGTCAGACCCAATATTTGGAAATGGCCTGATCATGATGATATTGAAGACTACCTGGTGTGTCTTCAACTAGACTAACCAGATTTATATTTGTGGACTTCTGAGATTCTTTCTGTTCTTCAGTCAAATTTTATTTAGCTTAGTTTGTGTTTTTATATGTGAAGATGAGAAGTTACTTTAATCCCAAAGTACCTGAATCAATGCCAAATTTATGCTAATTTTTTAAAAATAAAGTTTGTTGGCCAAAGTAAACCCTGTTTACACACATCTTTGGTTTCTCATTAGCAAGATATGCTGGTGCAACGTCACCCCAACCTGTGGGGTGAGATTGGACCATAAACAATAAAAAAAAAATAATTTTTTTTTCATTACTTCATGTTTTCTAGAGACCTAGTTGCACCTTTCCTGAAACTTTTAGCTGTTTCTGTCCAAAATTAGAGAATTAGTGAGCTAAAAACCCCAAAAAGTGGTACAAAGTCTACTCAGTTTATGGTACTACATATGTATATTTTAATTAAATATTTAATATTGAGTTGGTATTTTGATTAGGTATTTCATAAAACATGTACTGGGCAGCCTGTTTTTCATAATTCTTTGCTGTAGTTTCCATAATTTGTGACTGAAGTATTATATATTTTTCATATTTAGGTATATTTCATTAGAATTAATCTAACTTTACTTCTGGAGTGGGGATGCTATAATACATAAGTACCCCTTTTACTATTAAGAATAAGGAAAATAACAACTACCATTCCTGGATCAACTACAAAATGATAATTTTTTCTCACTAGACATTACTTATTAGAAACATGTTGGTTAGTATTGAAAATTTTACCTTTTGGGGCCCCATTAAGGGCTCAAATAAATTTTCAGTAAAATTTTAGTCAAGTAGCTTCTCAAAATCTTGAACAGTGGTTGAGTTAGGCAAATAAAACTTATAGTAGCCTAATGAATCTAGAGCCAAAAACATAATCTGGGAAGAAATTGCCAAGCTACTGTTAACCCTTTTCTGACTTCTGTCTGATGTAAATGAGAAGTAAGTTTAACCCCCCCCCCCCTAATGTGCAAATATATACCCTGAATTGGTATATAGCCTATAGGGGTGAAGGTAAAATTCCTTTCCACAAAAAATGATTAGCCTATTATATTTGGAAAGAGCATAAAAAAGGCATTCAGTGGTATGTTTACTTTATTTGTAGGTCAATAATATGAACTATCAAAATTTATCATAAATTTAACACCTGATCTTTGAAAATAATATCTAATCATTTAGGACATGAGATCTTGAAGATAACACCAAGTATTTAAATTATGGACAGGACTGATAAAACAGAAAAATACATTGCATCAACATATGGGAAGATCAGAAGAGAGGATTCACTGGAGAGTGAATTTATCAGTTAACTTTTTGGAATCTTGTACATTTTGGGTAAAATTCTAGTTTAGCTACTTTTGACTAGCTATATCTACCCTTTCAAAGGGGTTGAGTTAGGAAAATGAAACTTTCAGGGATGGGTCTACAGGCTAAAGTAGCCTATGTCCCAGGAAGGTATTTTGAAGTACCTAGCCTACCTCCACTCCTCTCTCTAGAGGGTCCTGACCTTTAATGACCTTAAAATCTGTGTATTATAGAAGTGAAACCTTGCAAAATAGATCTGTTTAAATGAAGTAAAATAAATTTGTTTTCAGCTTCACAAGTTTGCTCAATCCCAATTTAAAAGGTTTTAAAGATATGCAAATACAATTCCTAAAGTTTAGAAATAAAATATTGATATGGCTTAAAATTCTGCTCAAATAACTGAAATTACATTTTCAGAGCTAAAGCCACAGAAAAAGACACTGATAATTGAAAAGTAAGGTAAAAAGTTTGTTTTACAAATTTTCAATGGGTATAGACCTGTCATGTAGGCAAATTTCAGGACCCTTTAGAGGGAGGAGTGGAGGTAAATACTCAAAATACCTTCCCAGGACATACTTTAGCCTGTAGACCCATCCCAAAAAGTTTTATTGTCCTAACCTAACCCCATTCCAAGATAGCCAAAAGTAACTGAAGCAAAATTTTACCATATTTTGACCACTATCGGCTCTCAATTTGAAGAGATAAATAGGACCTCCAAGGTTCAATAAAAACCACTTGTTAATTTCAAACATATATATTTGGTATGACAGACAGGAACTACATCGTATCACAAGTTGATAACTGTAATACCTTAGTCTGCGATGAATGACAAACCAGAAATGAAAATGCTAATACATGTTAAAATGATTAATAGGGATAATCCAAATTTTAATATCATCCTACCATTTTTAATTCTCAAATCCTTTCTTCATGGATGATAAGCAGTGTTGCCTCGCGGAAAAATTAAAATCTATAGTTTCTTGATATGGTCGAAAACGGTATTTTCGAACTTATCCCAAAAACGCGGACATAATGTGTTTTGACAAGATCCTATACTAAATGCTAAATCTTTTCAAGATTTTGTAACTATTTTCAACAATTTTTTTTTCAAGAAACAATAACAAGTTTTCTTGTAAAACCTGAGACTCTTAAAACTTATAGGATTTTAAGTATAAACCTAGAATAAAACAGGGGTGGATCCAGAATTTTTCTTAGCGGGGGGCGTATAATAAGTTGCTCCGATAAACTTACGAAAAAACAAATTTAAAGGGAACCTCAACAATTATGCGTCGTATAAAGGTAGTGGAAATGGTCATAAATTTAATCTAAAATCTGATGAGAATTGAAGTTCTAATAAATCTGTTAAAGTTAAATTCATATAAAAAGATTGATACAAAAAATAGGAAATTATAAAACCACCCCACCGTAAAAAATAAAAAAAAACTTTCCTTACCTACAAAAATATAATATTTTCTGCATAATTTTTATCCTTTGTACTTCTGACCACTATAGCGAGTGAGTTAGGCTTTGTATTATAAAAAATGGTCATGGACCATTTAAGTCATGCATTCTTTGTGACTATTTGCATAGGTCAAACCATTTAGCATGTCAAGTAACTATATGGCACCACTTAATAATTATGATGGCAATGAAAAGTAGAAAATGATGATTAAGATACAATCATATATGCGTAAAGGATTACACATTATATACTAGTTCATTTAGGGGGGTAAAAAGAAACATAGAACAAAGACGTCAAAGAGGTAAAAATACAAAGAAGACATTTAAAACGATGGTTTTAATTTTTAAACAAATCATAATTAATATATACATTAACCAATCACTATTTAGTTTTAAAAATAGTTTTATTTTAATAAATAGTGTCAACTTTGACAAAATCTCGAAAATTTACTAATCAAAATTTAACTTTTCATAATAATGTTGCGTATATTTCCGCTTTTTAAAGTTCGATATATTTTGGTCAAATTACAGAATTCAAAATTTTATAAGAAAAAGTCAATTTTTCTTTTTCTACTCCCGCCATATCTATTTATTACACAGTCGATTTCTACCTCAATATTTCAGTGCATGTTTATAATGCCTAGTCCTATCGGTTTAGAGCTCTTCGTTAGTGTTTCCTCGTCTAAAGATCCTAAAATATTCAAATAAAGACAAAAATCGACAGGAAAATATGAACTCTAATAAAAATGCACGTGGGTATGCGTTTCAAACTAAGTATATGAGTTGAAGTATTCCTTAAAAATAACGAATAATTATGTGTTTGTTATTTTTGTATTTGATAGGCATGGATGGGCGATTCAAAGTCACAGGGTTTCAAGTTGGGTAGATTTTTGATTATTTTTTTTTAGTTTTGAAATATTCAGATATTCAATTCAGACGTTTTAATCTCGATATGTGTAATGAGGATAAAAATAAGAATTTGATATTCGGCTGAGATTTAGAATTAAGTAAGACAATTGTCCTGAAAAAAATTTACTTATGAACAACTAATCATGGAAATATGGCAGGATGACATGTACCAAAATAGATATAAATATCCTCAGCAGTATATATAGCAGTATATACAACTTTATAGACAAAAAGATATGCGGACCCTACACACAAACTATATCTTGTGACTGGTTAGTATTGAGGAGGTGAGAATTTCTGGAGTAACCTTGTAGTTGCATTCCGTTTCCATGGTTAACTCAAATGGTGTGAATTTCCACTTTTTTTCAACATTTAATTAGTAAAGGCTAAAAAATCGATACCATTCCTGTCTTATCTTATTAATTCTTATTATACCCAACGCTTTTTTAGTGAACAGGTATTTTGATACATATTCAAAAATTCTACTTTTGTAAGTCTCCAAATATTTTGGTCTATATTGCAGATCCGCCATTTACTACTACTACTACTACTACTAACAACTCATCGCAGCACCAAGCCGCCTGAGGCCAACACAGCTACGCACGCTCCTCCTCCACCCCAATCTACTCAAAGCCTCCCTTTTTACACCCGCCCACGAAGTTCCCATTTCCTTTAAATCTTTCTTTATGACGTCCTCCCACCCCAGACGGGGACGACCTGCTTTCCGTTTAGCCCTAGATGGTTGGCCGAAAAGAACAATCTTTGGCAATCTGTCATCCTTCATCCGCACAACATGCCCTAACCACCTCAACCTTTCTTTCATTATAGACCTAGAAAGCGGTATTGAACCACATTTTTCGTATAGCCTATTGTTTGAAATACGGTCAGTCAGCCGGGTACCCAGAACAATCCAAACATCTAAAATATTTCGAACACTGGAATGTTTTATTAAAATTACCCGGACTGTAACGTGTTTTATATAAATTATATTAAAAATAAACATGCCCCTTAAAGTTACTTCATATGGGAAAACTTGGGCTCTGGGAAGCTTAGCGGAAGATACTCAATACTTTTTCAAAATATATATATATGTTAAACTTGAGTAAATATAATTGATAAAAATCAAGGAGAGGAATTGTGGCTATAGTATACAACTAGTAAGTTGGCTAATAGTTTCCTACCTGCTTGCACTATTTAAAGTTAATATTTGGCTAATCTTAACGAGTAAAAGAAACTGCCGAAACCTAAAAAAAAAATACCTAGATCTTTACTTTTTGAATGGTAAGGAAAAGAGTTTTTTTTTTTTAAATATGATATATAATGTATGTAAATTTTATAAATGTAAGCCATGGGCGCTAAAGGAGGCTTAGTGGACCATACCAAATAATGTTTTTAAATTAAATTAGTAAGAACTTCATTAAATTTGGCATAGTAAGAACTTGTTTTACTTAATTTTCATTAAATACAATTAATTAAAATTATGCAGAAGATTAGTGGCTACCGGTGATATATCTATGAAAAAAAAACACGCCTTGACCTCTACCCCTTGGGTGGTGTGGAAAAGTGGTCTTAATATTTATTTGTCAAGTGATGATTCTCTTTGACATTTTTCTAAATTGAATAAACATTGCCAAAACAAAGAAGGCCGAAAGAGAGGACAGGCTTTTTTCGAGTCGGAAAGAGCCGGAAACAATCAGGAATCAAGTTGCATTATGCTTAACTGTTTAAAGACATGGGAGGAAACCGAAAACGATGGTGACGGCAACGTTTTTCAGCTCTGGACACACAATAACGATAAAATTCTGTCGTACATTGTACATTCTGTGTACACTGTCGTACATTGTCGTACATAATTCTATGTACATTGTCGCACTTGCCAGAAAGTTATTGTATATTCCTGTGACTAGTGTGACCGCAGAAAGACTATTTTTGGTCGTAGGCTTAAAGTTTTTTTTAGTACTTTCCAAAGAGCTATCTACTCTAATTAAACGGCCTTTGTGATTCAGGGACTTGTGATTATAACAAGATTCGAACTTATGCGTAAGGAGCGAGGTATTGACTAGGGGGTGAATCCCCTCATATACGTAATAATTTTTGTTTGTTTAAAGTTTTAATGTTGCTCCTTACTTTCAGTTGAAAACACCTGTTTTTTTATTTAAATGTAAACGGGAGGGAAGTTTTCGTCTTTGGCAATAAATTTTGCTCATTTATTATTAATTTTGCTCATTTTTATTAATTTTAATTCATTAATTCATTAATTTTTGCTCATTTAATTATTAAGTTTTGCTTAGATTTTTGTGTTGGATCGAACATTTCTCTTTGTAGGATTCTAGCCTTTTCTTTTTGTTTTAGCTGCTTTCTCTCGCGCTTCAGTTAATGTTTAAGGGGTCAAAGTTTTGTATTGTATTGGGTTTTTTAAGTTAAGTTTCATGTTTTTGTGTGTGAGGCTCGAGTTTATAAGTGATGTTTTAAATATTGTATGTGGGTTTATGGTTTCACATTAAGGTTCGTCTTTAATTTCTAGTATTTATGGTTGGCGTTTTTTTTGCTTTTTTTTCTCTTTTTTTTTTTGGTGAAAGTGATCATTTGTTATATTCGTGTTTTATATAGTTAAAGTTTTTGTATTTATATTTAAAGTTTTACTAGTTTTGAAGTTTTTGTCTATAGGGCTTAAATGGCATGTCTTATTTAACTTTCGGTATTAGGAGATTTTCGATTTTGCGTGTTGGTTTTAAGAACTTGTATTTGAGATTTTTGTGATTTATATTTGAACTAGTGATTTTTCCTTATTTTTTTCCCTTTAGATTCATTTTTGTTTTTGTTTGTAGGGTATAAAATGTTCGTTTGTCAGGTTCTAGTTTCCTTGATTGAGGCTTAGAGATTAGGGTTTAGTATTTGAAGTTTTAGTCCTTTTTCGTAGGGTAAAAACAATTTTGAGTAAGAAGTTTATCGAAAAATTCTATTTTTTGCCATGGAGGGCTAAAATGGTGACAGAAAGAAAAAGGGCACATAGCATAAACAGGGTTTGTGTTTTTTCTTGTATTTGGTTAAAGCTGACTTTGTTACATTTTGTTTTTCTATGGGAAGTTAAAGTTTTTTAACTTGGATTTTAAGTTTTGTACGTTTTTGAAGTTTTTGTTTATAATGTTTGACTAAGGTTTGACTCTGTATCACAACTTTCTTTGAAAAACTTTAGCGTAAAGAGCGAGGCGTTGAGGTGGTGATAGCCCCTTTCATATACGGAATAATTTATGTTCGTTTTAAGTTTTAATGTCGCTCCTTACATTCAGTTAAATTGTTTTGTTTTATTTAATTTCTGAACGTTTTTGAATTAATGAAGATTTGACTTTGGCTCACTGTACATGAATAACTAAAATGAAATTTGCATATTCATTTTGATTTTCTTGACTAAATGGCTTTCTCCAAATTTTGTTCTGACGTAACGAACTTCTATATTAGCATATCTTTATTACGTATATTAGGGAGTTTGCCCCCTATTCAACACCTCGCTTTTTAAGCTAAAGTTCAAACTTTGTTCAATTCTTTAAGAATGACCCCTTAATCACAAAGGCCGTTAATTAGAATAAATAGCTCTGATGAAATTACAAAAAACCTTTAGCGTAAAGAGCGAGTTAATGACTAGGGGGCGAACCCAATCATATACGCAATAATTTCTGTTCGTTTTAAATTTTGATGTTGCTCCTTACTTTCAGTTGAATTTTTTTTTAATTTCTGATCGTTTTTTAAATAATGCTGGGAAATCCAGCACCCCCTTCATAGCAATGTCCCTTCTCCCATTAAAAATCACTCCATAAAAAGATCTTCCCACGTGACGCCCGATCCCCCCCCCCCCAACCCTTCCACCCTGAAAACTTCTGTATACTTCTCAATAACCAATACTATATGTAAACATTGGGCAAAAGTTCATAACTTGCAGACCTTCCCCCGGGGACAGCTTTTTATTGTTTTAAAAAATAGAGTTGTGAGAAAAAGTCAAACTTTAGCGCAAAGAGCGATGTGTTGAGGAAGGGACAGCCCCTTTCATATACGGAATGATTTCTCTTCGTTTTAAGTTTTAATGTCGCTCCTTGCTTTCAGTTAAAAAGACTTGTTTTCTTTTTTATTTAATTTCTGAATATTTTTGAATTAATGCAGGTTTTGATTTTGGCTTACCGTATATGAATAATTAAAACGAAATTTACATATTAATTTTACTTTTTTTTGGTTAAATGGCTTTCTCGAAAGCTGTTTAGTTTTATTTACAAACGTTTTTAGTAGTAATAAATATACTTAACTTACGAATTAATTTACGCAACAAACTTCTATATTCATATATTTTTAATAAGTATATTAGGGGGTTTACCCCCTAGTCAATACCTCGCTCTTTACGCTAAAGTTCGAATTTTGTTCCAATTCTTTAAAAATGACCCCTTAATCACAAATGCCGTTAATTAGAATAAATAGCTTTTATGAAAGTACTAAAAAAACTTAAATGTAAAGAGTGAGATAATGACTAGTGGGCAAACCCACTCACATACGTAATAATTTCTGTTTGTTTTAAGTTTTGATGTTGCTCCTTAGTTTCAGTAGAAAAACTTGCTTTTTTTTAAAATTTCTGATCGTTTTTTAAAATAATGCTGGGAAATCTGGCGCCCCCATCATAGCAATGTCCCTTCCCCCATGAAAACTTCCTCCATGGAAAGATCCACCCACGTAACCCCCCTATCCCCCACTACCAGAAAAAAATCCCCCTGAAAACCTCTGTATACTTTCCAATAACCAATACTATATGTAAACATTGGGCAAAGTTCATAACTTGCAGTCCTTCCCCCGGAGACTGTGGGGGAGTAAGTCCTCCTCAAAGACATAGTTACTATATTTTTCGACCATGCTGAACAAAATGGTTATCTCAAAATTTTGATCGGGCGACTTTGGGAAAAAAATAAGCGTAGGAGGGGGCCTAGTTGCCCTCCATTTTTTTTGTCAGTTAAAAAGGGCACTCGAACTTTTAGTTTCCATTCGATTGAGCCCTCTTGCGATATTCTAGGACAACTGAGGCGATACAATCACCCATTGGGGAAAAAACAAACAAAAAAAACCAATAAACCCTTGGTCTTTCTTCTGGCAAAAAATATAAAATTCCACATTTTTGCAGATAAGAGCTTGAAACCTCTACAGTAGAGTTCTCTGTTTTGCTGAATTTGATGGTGTGATTTTCATTAAGCTTCTATGACTTTTAGGCGGTGTTTCCAACATTTTTCTGAAAATCAGGCAAATTTTCTCAGGCACATAACTTTTGATGGGTAGGACTAAACTTGATGAAACTTGCATATTTTGAAACCAGCATAAAAATCTGATTCTTTTGATGTCCGTTTTTTAGAGTTTCGGTTACTATTGAGCCGGGTCTTTCCTTACTTACAGTTCGTTACCACGAACTGTTTGATCAATGGGAAACTCGAATAAGTTAGAGCCGCATAAAATATTGAAATTGGAACATTTGGATGATATTTAAATTTTATTTTAAAAATTTTATTGAATAAATTTCATTTTAAATTTTATTGAATAAAATTTAAAAGAAAACAGAATGAAAGAATAGAAAATAAAAGAACGATATAGAATGAAAAGAAATTCATTAAAATTCTTTGACTTTTAGGGGGTATTTCTCCCTTTTTTCCAAACGGTCTGGAAATTATGTCTTTGAGGATAAGAAAACCCCCAGCCCTAAGGTTAAGGGTTGTAAGTTATTCCCTGGATAAGGCTTTTATAGAAAGCATAGTCATATAAACTTTGTTGGAGACTCATTGGATTCGAAATAAGACGCTCCAGTGTTCTTTTTTATAGTCAAAGTGATCGGAGGGCAGCTACCCCACCCCCTACACACACACACGTCGCATTGTCCCAAAATGCATCTAATTGAAATTTTGAGCGAACTATTCTATTCAAAATGGTCTAAATATCATGTAACAAGGCCTATCGGGTTGAAACAATCCCCAAAGAATAGGGGCAAGGGTTGTAAGCTATGCCCAGGGGGTATTTAAGGTTTTTATGGAACGGATAGTTGTTCAACTTTAGAAGAGGCTCAGTCTTTCTACCTGATAAAGACTATTCAATATAAAACGAACAAAAAATAATTAAAAAAAAACTTTTCAACAAAATAAGTTTTTAAAGTGAAAGTAGAGAACTCTATTAAACCAAAATGAACCAAAATAAAATCAAATAATCTACCAAGGATACAACTACCACAAATCAGTATCAAAACATAAATGAAACCAAAACAAACAAAAATTAAAATAAATAAGAGTCAAACTCAAAACGAGCAGAAATTAATATGAGTAGGGTTCTAAACCCCAGGCTTTCTAAAAGCCAGAATATAATTTGTACTTTACTGAAATTTGTTTTTTAATGTTTTCACTTTTCTAGCTTTAAGAAATTAAAAATCAATTAAGATTTTAAGGAATAAATAACCGCATATGTATATTAAACTGATAATGCAGTTTTTTCAGTAAAGTACAAATTATATCCTGGCTCTTAGAAATCATAGTGTTTAGAGTCCTACTCAGATTACTTTCTGGTTGTTTTGAGTTTGACTTAAGAGAGCTAATAACATAAGAGCTAATAACATAAGAGAGGGATAAAGAATTCGAAAGGAAAGAATTGAGAAGAGGTGGAGTCAAATAAGAAGAGTAAGAGGATAAGATACAAAAGAAAAATTAAGACATTAACTAATGTGGTATCAAAGACTGTGTAATTTGAATTTGAATCAAATACTGTGTGAGATTTAATTGTATTGCCCCAGACAGAACAGCAGTAGTTCAAGTAGGGGAAGACAAAAGCATTCTAAAGCATTTCCATCATAAAACAAAAAAGAGCAAAAATTAGAATGAGTAGGGCTGATAACCCCCATGCCTTTTCAAGACCAGAAAAAAATTTGCACTTTGCTTAAAAAAAACGTATGACCGTAGTTTGTTAGTTTAATTCACCTATATTCATATTCAGTCCTTAAAGTTTTGATACTTTTTATTTATTTATAAAAGTGCAAAAAGTGAAAACATTTAAAGTGAAGCTATTTTGCTTATTTATGTATATTTTGTTTAGTTATTGATGTATTATTTATGTGTATGTTTATTTTTATGTATTTGTTTAAGTGCAAATTGTTTTCTCGTCTGACGAAAGCATGGGGGCTATCAGCCCTGCTCGTGTTAATTTTTGCTCGTTTTTAGTTTGACTCGGCTATTTATTATAATTTGTGTATTAGATTTTTGAGTTCGGAATTGTAATGGGTTTCATTTTTTTTAAAATGTTGTTTTGTGTTTTTATGTGTGAGGTTCGTGTTGTTATATTATGTTTAACCATTTTGTGTGGGTTAATGGTTTCACATTAAGGTTCGTTTTTAATTTTTGAATATACGGTTTGTCTTATTTTTTTTACTTTTTTGCGCTTGTTTAAAGCATATGTAGTTAATTTTATACATTTAAATAAAAAAAAAATCATTTTCAGACAATAACATGTTTTGTTTGTCAGGTTTTAGTTTCCTTAGTTTAAGATTTAGGCTTAGGTTTTAACATTTGGAGTTCTAGTCTCATTTTCGTAGGATGGGGACCATTGTGACTGAAATTGTTATCTCAAATTTTAGCTTGTAGTCACGGATTGTTAAAAAAGTGCCAAAAAGCGCAAAGTGAATAAGCACGGTTCGTGTTTTTTTTCGGGGGGGGGGTATTTGGTTAAAGCTTGTATTTGTTACATTTTTGTTTTAAATGGGAAGTTAGAGTTTTTTTTTTAAATTTCGATTTAAAGTTTTTGACAGTATTTAAAGTTTTTGTGTATAGTTTTTCAATTGTGTTTTGCGTTTAAATTTCTACACTAGAAAGGTTTCATTTCTTAATGGTTGTTTCTAACATTTGTGTATGGCTCAATTTTGTTTTTGATGAAATTTTATGTGGAAGAGAAGGTTATGTATTTATTTTTAAATTTTTTTATTATAAGAGTATAATCCGGTTTTGATTTCTTAGTTGGGGTTTGAGGATTATGTTTTTATTTGCAGTTATTTTCATTTTCGTTGGCGGTGGAGTTAATTAAGTAAATATGCGTATTATATATGGAATATTAGTTTTCATGGGAAGCATTATCCCTCGGTATATATTCATACGATGCTAGTCATATTAAGAGGTCAGGTTTATATACAGGGGTGAGTAGTCGGGCCAATCTGCTTCCGACCGCAATCTCTCCCTTTTTCCATAGGATTCCGACCATACACAACTCCCTTTTCCATAGGATTCCGACCGCAGCCTTCTGACGTCACGGCATCTCTGTTTCTAGAGGTCAGCTGGCAAGATTCAACCCCTGGCAAGATTCCCGGGATTCCAGGGGCTATGAAAGAATATGATTAATTGGAATGTGTTTGGGATAATAGAAAAGTAGTCATAATAGAAAGTTTGAAATGGAGCTCCTAATCCCCCGCACCTGTACAATACGGTAAGCTGTTTCTACTGGAACTTTCTGACGTCACGACACCCATAGGGATATTAACATTGGATTTTAAACGCAGCCCTATGACATCACAACAACCCTGTTTCCAGCTGGCAAGATTCCCCACGATGTTTTTCTATTGAAACCCTTAAACACTTGTGAGAAATCATGTTTAAATATGCTCCCCAGCTGGCAAGATTCCCCACGACGCTTTTCTATTAAAAACCTTAGAGGACTTTCCAGGAGTGCAGGTGTTCCCTTCGAAGATCCCTTGTGTGTCCTTCGAACGCTATAAATACTCAAGGGAGGGATAATTCCTCATCAGTACTCATTTGATCCTCAAAAGTGTTACAAATCTAAAAAAAAACAATAGATAGTTCATACCAAGAAGTAAGTCACTTTCTCAAGTATTTCCTATACCCCCTCCAAAAAAACCCTTCACAGAGCTTTGTTTAAACTCATTTCAAAGCGTTAACTACCCCCTATTTACCGTGTAAAAAACCAACCCTCCACCCCTCATTCGATAACAATTAATTCTTTTAATAGAGGTTATTCTTTTTTCGCTTATATATAGCGTTACTAAAAAAGGTGTCATTTTCCCTCATGCATTGAAACAAAGGAACAAAATCAAATGTCTCGTATTTCTTGTGCTCTAAACAAAAAAAATTATGAAATTAGAGCTTTGCGAACAATTTATCTTGCACAGAAGGGATGCTTTGCTGTCAGTTAATAGAACTTACTGTGAAAATGATCCATGTACAAATTTGGTAAAAAATTCTAGGTTAGCTTTTATTCATCGCAAATTCTACTCTTTCGGGTTTTCTTGAAAAAAGGCCCTAGGAAGCTAGTTTCTCGATTATTTTTTGTAAAATTAACGTATAATAAACCTTATGGCTTGAAGCATTTTATACGATTAGTTTTATTTTAGGGCTGGAAGTTGTGTGTAAGAAGGATGCGCTAAAAGGAGCATAAGGCAAGCAATAAAACGTTTATTTCCATCCTAAGTGTAGACAAAAAAGTCTAGTGAGTGTCCCGTTCATTTTTTCTTACAAATTCTAGTTTAGCTACTTTTTGCTATATTGGAAAGGGGGTCTAAATACTTGCCTTGAGAAGGTATTTTGAAGGCAGAATTGTATAACCATTTAAATATGCCTGTATTCTTAATTGCGATCTGAATTCTGAGTTATTGGCCTGGAATTGAAGCATTTTTTAGCCTCAGACGCTTGAATATGCTATCTGTTTTCTTTAATGGCTTAAGATAGCTGCATGGGTTATGAAAATGAGAAAATATTGGTCCTGGGTTGGTATTTCAAGGGTGCGCATACCAAAAACATTCTCTTTTTCATAGTATATATGTTATTAGTTAAATTCTAACATTACCTTAGCTTTGATGTAATGTCATTAGAGAAGGTTTCTGGCAGTGAGTAAATACCTGACATGGGCAAAGGGGGGGGGGTCTATCCAACACCTAAACGATAAATACCATAGTTATAAATGCTGGAGGGGGTCGTATAACGAAAAACTATGGTTTCTAGAAGGGGGCACTAATTTATAGCATATTTTGTTTTCTTCCGTAGAAGCGAGCACTATTATACATTAAATTTTGTTTTCTGTTCTAGGAGTTTCCAGCTCTCCCTTCTCCCGTCAAGATGGAAAGGATCAATGCAATGAACCCTGTGTAACTAGCAAAACCAACGGTCATTAAATATGCCGGTCCTTCTAGGCACACCCTAGGGCAACCTAAAAGTCAAATCGCTGCCCCAACTCCCCAAGTCCGTGATTTTACTGGCCCTGGTAAACAAGGCCCGGCTGTGAAAGCCTGTGAGGCTACCACCGCTCACGCTGCTGGCTCATTTGAACTACCTTCGCAAGGGCCCACCCATCTAGCTGTAGTCCTTCTGCAAGACCATGTGCAGCCAGCCAGTATGTTGAAAAAAGAGTAGGTGGGTACCTACATGGTGACGAGCCCCACTACCCCACCTAAGTAAGTCGCTGCCCCGCGTGCACAAGTCCCAAAATATGCAAGCCAGCGATGTTGCCAAGCAATATGCGCTGCCAGGCCCATCCAGTACACACACCCAAGTGCCACCCGTCCAAGATCATGGTGCTGTAATATTGGTGGAATTTGAATATGTAAGCATTTTTTTAATCTAATAAAAAGCTAATTTTTACCTGTCGAAGCCATTAAAAGTTTTCCAAGCTTTTTCCTTATAATTTATGCAAGATATGTTTTCCAGCTTTTAATTTATCCTTAATTCATATAGGGTGATAAGCGTTGACTCTTTAGTTCTGGATTAATAGTTTTGGCTTTCCCTTTTCTAGTCTACTTTTGCCTTTTCAGGTTCCATGCCCCCTCCCACTTGTTTGAAAGACTCGATCCCCTCAGAAATAAGTAAAATAAGGTTGTTTTTCATCACTTTCAGGCTTTTAATGGAATTTTGAACCTAATAAAGCTAATGTTTTACCTTTCAGAGACATTAAAAAGTTTTTCCGTCTTTTCGCTTTTCTAGTCTACTGTCAGAGAGTCTTTTCAGGTCTTGATCGACTTTTTATTATCTATTTCTGTCTTTTTCACTCCTTTCAGTACCTACTTTTGACTTTTCAGGTTCCCTGCTCTATTCCCCTTGTTTTAAAAGACTCTGCCCCTCAGAAATAACTAAAATAATTTTTTTTCATCATTTTCAGTCTTTGAAAGGACTTATTTTATCCAATAAGTGCCTACTCGCTAGTTTTTGTTTTTGTGCGTCTGTGTGTGTGGGGGGGGGAGGGTCATCTGTTTCCCAAACCCCTGTTAGCTCCATTCATACCTAAAATTTATGTTTTCTTTTTTCTAGGGCAGTATCGATCACTTCATGGCCCAATTCATTGGGGGAGGACCCGTACCAGTAGAGGAAGCCTCCAAAAAGTTAATGGCCTGGGCAGAAGAGTTTATTGCAAGACGACCAGAGGCAAACCAGCCCCTCGATAATTTTTCCATTAGTATTTTTAAATACATTCAAAAGGGTTTAGCAGTAGTGTGGGCATTGTGGGTCACAGTGCCGTAGGTACCCATCAATGCCTCATAATACAATGATGCATTTCGGCGAGTAGTATGGGTTCTATTAATTCAAGAGGTCATGGTACCCATCAAAGCCTTTGCTTATGATGCATTCAAGCCAGTAGTATGTTGCCTATAACTTCAAGGGCTTATGGTACTCTTCGATGACCCATAATACAATGATGCTTTCCAATGAGTAGTGAGGTTCTATGAATTCAAGGGCTCATGGTACCCTTTCATAATGTAATGATGCATTCCGGTGAACAGTATGACTTCTATATTCATTCTCTTTTTTTGATAGGGCAATGCCTTTCACTGAGCTAATATACTCTTCTCACTCTTCTTGGTTCACACAGCATCATCGCAAGAGAGTATATTGCTGCCACCACCTCAACTCCGCGATAGTGTACATGAAGGTGAACACGAGGGAGGGGGAGGGTTTAAGTGCGCAAGTGAGTCCGGCTAGTGTAGCTCCCACTTAGTTTAATTTAGACAGTTTTGTGCGGGTTCTCGGCCTTAATATTGACTATGAATTGGTCAAAAACTTGCCACATAGCGATGTCGAGACAACGCCAGCTATGGAAAGTGATTTAGGGGAGCAAAGTGGTGCCGGGTCACCTCCAGTATTGCCTAGCTTGTATTTAGCTGATACCACTTTTCGTAACATTCACGTGTATAGGGCTGAGTTCGGCGACCCGTCCAATTCCCTAAGAAATGGTAGTATTCATATGAATCCTATAGACATGGCAAACTCATTCGTAAGCATGATTCAAGCACTTCTCGAAATCCATATGCGGGAGGCGGGTGGTATTGACAGTATAAAAGCATCCATCACACTTAAAATCATTTTTTAAAATGAAAGTTCGGGTGAGTTGCACGAGCATCATGTGCAAACAAGAATGCAGACACTTCAGGAAGATTGCATAATTTTGAGGGCGTTTTTTCGGGTTTTCGTGGGTGACATTTTCAATAGGATGGAGGGGTAAAATGAAAACAGGAGTGGGTTATCGGTTTTGATTATAGAAAAATAAGAGCTTAATATAGCTAAATTTAAAAAGGAATTTGTTTTAAGAGGTGGGAGGGGAAGTGGGAAACTTAACTTAAAAAAAAATAAATGCACATTTGAGGGGATGTCAAGGTGTACAACACTTTCGTTTCGACACTGGCTTGGAGTGTTTCAAATATTCTGTCCTTTTCGCAGGGCATAAACCCGAGGCAAAGGGTGTTAGTAAGACAATATTGGACGATTGTGCAGTTAATGGTGGAGGGGAGGGGGCAGAATTTCAGAAAGAATATTTCAATTTTTTAAAGGGACCTTATCCAATTACACTAAAGAGGACTGACATTTTTGAAAGGGAAAATGAACATTTGAAAGTTGGGGCTACAGTTTTACAATTTGATGAAGAATATGAAGAAGGGCAACTTAGTGATAAAAAGGGGTAATATAATCCGTAAGGGCTCCGTCCATTGAATCAGTGAAACACTGCGTATGGCTTCTCAACGAACCTGGCATAGATTTTGAGTCAGTTGGATATATTTTCCAATTCCTGCTATTAATGTCCAATATGTCTGTCTAGGTTTTATACAGAATTAAAATAAGAATCACTTGAGACATTGTAAGTGCCATGGGTATCAGTCTGTGGAAATGGTATCAGGGGACAATTACACTTTCCGGTTCAAAAGCTTTCAGAACACACTGTAGTAGAGCAACAAGGTGTCATTGGACATTGAACTGCACTCAAGGATGTGTCCGATCCGTGAATTTGAATCGTGTTAAAGCACATGAAGTCATTGCAATCTTTTCTGCGCATGCAAGAAAAGATTCAAGCGATACCATGCAATTGATAGATTTTGTTGAAACGTCTGGAGGGGACGATTGTGTTCGCACAGCTATGGTTGCTTTTATTAAAACAGCAAATGAGCCAATTTCACGATTGCGCCTTACACATTATCCAATGAATCTATCACCAGAAGACGAGATGGCTATTAAAAATATAGATATTTGTTGGGTTTGTAAAAAGAAAATTAATGAGGGGATACGAAAGCCCAGGACCATGTTCATTTATGGCTGGAAATTTCATTTCAAGGGAAGTAACTTTCGGGGGGTTGCGCATAAATCG